>JBCFYV010002431.1:0-67024 GCA_039000515.1 Timema cristinae
AAAAGTTTCTATAATTCTATCAATGCCTATTAGTTTCTTATATATTGACATTGGCGCTAGCCCGTTAAGTCTCTAAAAATAAGTCTGCAACATGTGGTTTTAAAGATAGGTCTCTTCACGTTTCATTGTAGATAAGTAATGCTATTGTTGTCACCAGAAGAGTTGGCAAGACACTCAATAATACATGAATAGTTGAGATGAGGTTTTAACTACATTCAGTAATGGCACCTAGAGCATTGTGTGGCCTTCTGTCCTGAAGAATGTGTTGCCATTTCTGTTACCACAGCCAAATTTACTGATTCAAACTTATTTAGATAAGCTTAAGTGTTTAAATTTCCCACATGGGGAGGATTTTATTCCCTTAACATGCTAAATTAATGTTATGGGGTTTTGTGGATAGGTTTTTCCTTATGACTACTTGTAAATGACCAATAGTAATAGTTATAATGAGCTAAGAAAAATAATTAAAAAAACTTACACCATCTCAATTATTTCTTAGAAAAACATAACCTTATTTATCTTATTTATCTTGTATTATATGCTTTTAAAATAGTTATTTATTATTATTATTGTTATTATTATTAGCACCGCGTCTTTACTACCCATTCGGGTTATACGCACCTACGCTAATGTGTAATGGTAGGGTGATTGTGAGATGAAATGAAGGACCTACAGTTTAACGTTGAATCCGAACAACGGTGGAGGCCTGGCATTCCCCACATTCACAAGATGTCTTTTTAGAGGTGAAGGAAGGGTTGGGTAATCAGATAAATCTGTGCCAGGACCGAAGATTGAACCCCAGCCGCCAGCCCAGAAGTCTGACACCTTACCTTAGACCACCAGGTCACCTTAAAATAGTTGATGTTTGTTTCGGAGAGCCTTTAGTATATACTTTATTTTTGAAGAAAATATACCGGAATTTCTAAACCCCAATCCAGCGCACACACACACACCACACAACACACACACAACACACACACATCTCACTCTCTCTCTTAAATATCAACAACTATTCCTATCATTTTACGAATCTGGTTTAATTTCAGTTTGATTAATTACTATCTAATTTTTGTAATATCACAAAAATGAATATGTTAATAAGAAAACGAGCCATTAATGTTACTAAGAATTTTTTTATCACAATCATAACATTTTGAGGCCAGTTTTACTGATTAAGTTTAAAATAACCTGATTTGTGTTTACATTTAAGTATTGCCACATGTCTTGTTATCTTTACAAATTTGAAATACATAAATATTAATTTTTTTTTTCCCAAAAAAAGGGGCCCCCCCCCCCCAAAAATTTTAAAAATAAACTGTTTTAAAATTTTTTCTAAAAAACTTTTTAAAACAAAAGTTTTGGGGTTTTTATTTAAATACTTTGAAAAATTGTTAAAAATTTTAAAAAATTTTAATGACAAAACAAAAAAAACCCCCTTTTTTTTTACATTTAAACTGAATTTAAAAAAAAAAAAAATTATATAATTTAAGGGGAAAATAATTTTTTTTCACATAAAAAAAATTACTTAAATTTGGGCCGGGACTATAAGGTTGTCAAACTTTTTTTGTACAAAATTTAAAAAAACCATTGAAATAATGTAAAAAATCCCCTTTAAAAATCCCAAAGAATTAAGTTTGTCCAAAAAAACAATTTTTACTATTTTTATTTAAAACTTAAAAAAATTTTTCCCAAAACCCCCAATAATTTAATTTGGGGAAGGGGGTTCTTTATGAAAAAGGTTTTTATTTTTTTTTTTTTTTAAACCCCGGCTTTTGGGGGGGGAATGAGAGGGGAAAAAAAATTTTTTTTAAACATTTGGGGATTTGGGGGCAATCCGATGGGAAAAACCCTTTTTAAAAATTGCGAAAATTTTTCCTTTTTGTTTTGAAAATTTTTTTTATGGTTTTTCCCATTTTTTAAAAAAAAATTTTCAAAAACATTCTTTTAAATTTTTAAATGATTTAATTTTTCCCCCCTTTTTGGGTAAAAGTTTTGGAAATCCTGACTTTTAATAAATTTTCGCTTAAGCCTTTCAAATTTTTTTTTCGCTTTTTTTTTAAAAAAGATTTTTTCCCATTTTTGTTTTTTAATGAAACGGACAATATCTATTTGTTTTTAAAATTTTTTTAAAGAAATCTAAGTAAATTTTTTTTTGGGGTTTTTTAATTTTAACCCAATTAATGGAAAAAAGTTTAAAATTTAAAAAATAGATTGTCTAAAAATTTTAGAAAAAAATTTCGGGTTTTTTTAAATTTCAAAACCCCCCCAAAAATTTAATGTTTTTTTCAAAAAAACCCACTTACCAAATAAAATAATTTTTATTTTTTTTGGGGGAATTTTTTTCTGAAAAAGGTTTTTAAACGGGACTTTAGGGGTTTAAGAAAATTTCTTGAAAAATATTTTTTTCTTTTTTATCCATTTTTTTAAAATTTTTATTTTAAAAAAATAGTCTTAATTAAAAAAACCCATTTTTCCCAAATTTTTTGGACCCCCCCCTTTAAAGGAAATTTTTCCCCCCAAATGGCCATTGTCTTCCGGTTTAATTTTTTTTTTTCCCCCAAATTTAAATTTTTGGAAATTTGAAGGTTTTTTAAAAAATTTTTACTTTTTCTCGCTGTTTATTTTTTATTGTTCGCCAAAAATTTTTTTTTTAAAAAAAAATTTTAAACCCAAAAAAAAGAAATTTTAAAATAAAGTTTTAAAAAATTTTAGAATTACAAATTTTAAATTTTTAATTTTTTTAAAGGAATTTATTGTTTTTTTTTGGGAAGGGCCCCCCGTAATTTGTTAAAAAGGGGTTTTTTTAATAAAAATTTTTAAATTTTAAATTTTATTTTCTTTTGTTTGGTTTCAAAACCCAAATTTTTTAAAAAAAAAAATTTTTAAAAATGAGTTTTATAATCTCAGTAAATAAAAGTGATTTTTTCCCTTTTCTATTGGTTGCAAATCTGGCCAGCAAATTTATAAAAAATTTTTATAAAAAAATTAATTAAATCAAAATAAATAAAATTTAAATTATTTAATTAAAAATTTTTGAAAAAGTGAAAAATTTAAAAAAAAAAAAAACCCGGGCCCTTTAAGTAATATTTAAGAAAGAAAAAAATTGTTAAAAAAAAAAACAATTTAAAAAAAAAATTTTTAAAAAAAATTTTTTTTTCCAAAAAAAAATCTTTTAAAGTTTATTTTTTTTTTTAAAATAAAAATTAAAACCCCCCCCGGGGGACTTGGAAACCCCTAGTTATTTTTTTGGGGGGGGGGGAAAAATTTTGGGGGGGGGAAGGGGGTTTTTCCAAAGGTTTTTCCCCTTCCCCCACCAAATTTTTTTTTTTTTTAAAAATTTAATTTCCAAAAATTTTTTGGGGGAAATTTTTAAACAAAAACCCCTTTGGGGTTTTTTAAGCCCGGGGGCTAAAAAAAAAAAAAAAATAAAAAAATTTTGTTTTCGAATTGTTTTTAAAAATTTTTAAATAATCCAATTTTTAATTTTAATTTTTGGCGCAGCCCTTTAAACTCAAAAAAAACTAAAGGGAAAAAATTCCCTTCACCATTTAAAATTTTCTTTTTCACCGAAATGGCCCTAAAATCGGGGTTTTAATATTTTAATACAAAAAAGGGATAATTTTCCCCGTTTGAAAAAAAGGGTTTTTTCCCAAAAAAAAATTTTTTTCCCAAAATTTATAATTTTGGTTTTTTTCCCGGGGGGTTTTTTTTCCCCCAAAAAGGTTTTTAAATTTTGGGGGTTTTTTTTGGTTTTTCCCCTTTTTTTTAACAATAAAAATTTTAAATAAAAAAAAAAAATTTTTTACCCATTAAATTTTATTTAGAAAAAAAAATTTTTTTTAAAAATTTTTAAAAATAGTTATTTTTTTTTTTTTTAAAATTATTGGCGTTTAAAATTTCGGGAAAACCCCACGAAATTTAATTTTTAAAATTGGGAATAAAAAAAGAAAATTAAATTTTAACCCCAAAACGTCCGGAATCCCCATTCAAAAGTTTTGGGGTGGGGGGTGGACAAAAAAATTTAACCGCCACCCGGGAAAATTTTTTTTTTAAACCGGGGGAAAAAAATATATGTTTGTTTCGGAATTTAGTTAACTTTTTTTTTAAAAAAATTAAAAATTAAACCCCCAAAAACCAAATTTTTTTTTCCCTTTCTTAAAAAACAAAAATTTTCTTTTCAATCTTTTAAATTTATTTTATTATTTTCAAAAATTTTTTTTTAAAATTTCCAAAAATGAATTTAATAAAAAAAAATTTTTTTTTTAAAAAAATTTTTTTTAAAATCATAATTTTTGGGGGGGGGGGGGGTTTTAAAAAACCTTTTTGGTTTACTTTTTAAAAATTTGTTTTTTAAACAAAAAAAATAATTAAAATTTTTTTAAAAAACCCCCCCCAACTTTTAAAACCCGGTATTTTTTTTTCAATTTTTTGGATATTTTAATTTTTTTGGGAAAAAAAAAAAAATTTTTCATTTTATTTAAAATTTTTTTTAAACCCAATTTTAAATATTTAAAAAATTTTTAAATTAAAAAAAATTAATTTTTTTTTTTAAAAAAAAATTAAAAAATTTTTCCCATGCAAACAATTCATTGTTTTAAATTTTCCCAAAAATGTTTTTTATGTGTCTATGGTTAAAAGGGACTTTTGGGGACTATAAATTGGGGGGGAAATTTTTTTAAGAAATTTAAAAAAAAATTAACCCCAAAAGGGGGAAGCCCCTCATGTTAACCAAAAAAAAGGGCCGGGTCAAAAAAAATTTTTACTAACTTTTTAAAAAAAGAAAATTTTTTTTTCCCAAAATCCTTCCCTTTTCAAAGCTGAAACTGATCTTTGTTGGATTTTTTTTTTTTGTTATTTCCCCAACCTTTTTTTGGTTTTTGGGGGGGGGGGGGGGGTTTATTAAATTTATTGTTTTCTATCCTTTTTGGGGGTAAAACCATTAAACCTTTTAATAAAGTTGACTAATTTAATTTTTTTTCCCCCAAAATGCCCCCATTTTAAAAAAGTTCTTTTTTATATTAATTAAAAAATTTTTCTAAAAAATTCATTTTATAAAATTTTAATTTTTTCCTTTTGGGTAAAAAAGGTTTCCATTAACAAATTTTTTTTTTCCTTAATTTTTGGCCTTCAAATTTAAAGCACTTTTTTTTCTAAACCCCTTTTCCCCATTGTTGTTAAAACCCTTTATAAACTGATTTCTTAAGATATTTTTTTTTCACATTTTTAATAATTTTTTTAAAGAAAAATTTATTTTTTTTAAAGAACCCCCTTAAGGGGATTTGTGAAAAAAGGGGGTAAAAATTTTAAAACCCAAAATGAGTCGTTATTTTTTTTTTAAAAATTTTCCCTATTTGTTTTTTTAAAGTATTTAATTTTTTTTCAAAAGAATACCCTTCGGTTAAAAAAAATTAATTTGGTATTACTCTTTTTTGGGTTTTTTTTAAATTTTAAAATAATAAAAAAAAAAAAAAATTTTTTGATTTTTTGAAGTTTTTAAAAAATTTTTTAACATTTTTATCCATTTATTTTTATAACCACTTTTTTTGAAAAAAATTTTAAACCTTAAAAAAATTTTTATACAATTTTTTTTAAATACCCCCGTTTCCCGAAAGAAGTTTTAATTAGAACACCCCTTTTCTTAATATTATTTAAACCCCCCCAAAATTTTAATTTTTGGCAAATTTCCCCGGGTTTTCTAGGAAAAAATTTATTTTCTTTTTTTTTTTTTTTTTTGACGAAAAAAATTTTTTTTCTTGGAAAAGAATTTTCCAATTTAAAAAAACTTTTTAAAGAAGGGGTTTTAAAAAAAATTTGAAATTTACAAAAATTTTAATTTTTTAGAAAATTTTTTTTACTTAAGGGAAATAAAACCGTTAAATTTTTAATTTTTTATTTAAACAATCCTTATTGCCCCAAAATTAAATAAAATTCCCTATTTTTTTTTAAAAAAAATTGTTTAAGGCGGGGGCCCCCCCCAAAAAAACAAAAAAATTCAACCTTGGCCAGTTTTTTTAAAAATTAACTTGAAAATAAAAAATTTTTTAAAATTTTAAAAAAATTTTAAAAAAATATAATTACAAATATTTAAAATTTTAATTTTTTCCTTTCTTAGGGGACTGGTATTTTTCCTTAACTGTCAAAAAATTTTGAAAATTTTAAAAAACAACTTTTTTCCAAACTATGTTTTAAAAATTTAAAAAAAAAAAAATTACTTAAAAATTTTAAAAAAAATGTAAAAAGTTTTTTTCCCCTTTTTTTCCCAAAAAACTTTTTTAAAAATAGTAAAAAATTTAAAAAAATTTTAAAAATTCTAATAAAATAAAATAAAAATTTTTTTAAAGAATCTTTTTTAAAAAAAAAATTTTTTTTTGGTAAAATCGGGGGAAAAATTTTTAATTTTATGGGTTTGCCAAAAATTTTAAAAAAATTTTTGGAAAATACTAAGAATAACTTTTTTCCAAACTTTTTTTAAAAGCCTTGTTTTAAAAAAAATTTTAAAAATTTTAAAAATTTTTAAAAAATTAAATACAAAATACCCAAAGAACAATTTTTTAAAAAAAGGAGAACAATTTTTTAAACCTGTCTCCTTTTAAAAATTTTTAGTTTTGAATCTTTTTCCCAAAAATTTTAATTTTTTTCCTTTAACCAGGGGCTAAAAACCAAAAACCCCCCTTTTTAAAATTTAATTGGGGGAAAAAAAAATTTTTTAAACCAATTGAATCTTTTAATCGTAACCCCCCCCCTTTTTGGGAAACCAATAAAAGTTTGGTTTTTTAAATTGGGGGGGGGGGGGTAATAACACACCATTTTTTTCATACTTTTTATTAAACCCCAATTTTTTTCTTAATTTAAAATTTTTTTTTTTTAAATTAAATAAAAAAAATCGCCTTCGGCCAAGGTTCCCCCCTAAAGGGGTATACCAGGAATGGGGGGGTTTTTTTTTTAAAAAAAAAATTTTTATTTGGGGAAGTAATTTAAATAAAAGGTTATTTAAAATTTTTTTGAACATTATTTTTTGTTTTTTGGTTTAAAAATTTTCCCTAAAAAAATTTTTAAATAAAGTTTAAATTTTTAAGAATAGATTGTAAAATCGTTTCAAAAAAAAAGGGAATTTTTTTTTACCACATTTTGGTTAACTGGCTTGTAAATTTTAAAATTTTAAAAAAAATTAAAATAATAAAAATAAAATTTTGTTTATTTAAAGAAAATTTCCCAAAAAAAAAAAGGGTTTGGTTTAAAAATAAATTAAAAACCTTGGTCGGGAGAAAAATTTAAAAAAAAAAATTTTTAAAATAAAAAATTTAAACAATTAAATAATTTTTGGGCTTTTTGACTAAAATCTTTAAAAAAATTTTAAAATGGCGTATTTTTTCCTGTAAAAAAAAATTTTTAAAATGGGGGTTTTTTTAAAACCCTTTGAAAAGGCGAATGGGGGGGGGATCGGGTTTAAATCTGGTTAACTGGGATTTTTTTTAAAGGGTTTTTTCCCCCCCCCGGGAGCTTTAAAATTTTTTTTTTAAACCTTTTTTCCCAAATTTTTCGAAAGAAAAAAAAAAACCCCTTTATTATTAAGAAAAAAAAAAATTTTAAAAAATAAAAAACAATTTAAGTTACGCCAACTAAAAAAATTTTTCTAAAATTTTCAACCCTATTGTTTCTTTATTTGACTTGCCTCCCCGTTTTTTAAAAAAAAATCTAAACATTTTTTTAAAAAACTCTTCCGTTTATTGTTAAGTTCTATTTTTTTCCCAAAAAATTTTGAAGCATAATAATAATAATATTAAAAAGGGTTTTAACAAACATAATGGATAGTTTGTTTCCCCCTTTTGAAAATGTTCCCTTTTTTTCCAAAAATTACGATAAAATTAAAATTTTTGGTTTAAAATTTCCCATAATTTTATTTTCAGTAAAAAAAATTTGGGGGGTTTTTTATGGGTTTTTTATTTTTGAAAACCTTTGAATTTTTAAAGCAAAAAAAAAATAATTAAAAAATTCCACCTATTTTTAAAAAAACCTTTTTATTTTATTTATATTTAAATTTTTTATTATTTTTTTTATTATTTTTTTTTAAAAATTTATTGCACCGCGTTTAAAACCATTTTTACCCCAGGAAAATTTTGGGGTTTTGGGTAAAAGGGGCCCCCAAAAAACTTAACCAAAAACGGGGAGGCCGGGAACCCCAATTAATTTTCTTTTGGGGAAGGGGGTTGGGTTTTAAAAATTTCCAAAACAATTAAAACCCCCCCGGAAATTGCCTTTTTGCCACGGTATTTTAAAAATTATTTTTTGGGGAAGTTTAAAATTTTTTATTTTTAAGAAAAAACCAAAAATTTAAACCCCAATAGGAACAAACCAAAAAAAAAAAAAAAAAAAAAAAAAAAACCCCCAAATTATTTTCAAAATTAAAAATTTCCTATTTTAAAAAAAGGTTTATTTATTTTAAAAAATTTTTTTTTTTTTAATACAAAAAGAATATTTTAAAAAAAAGGGATTAATTTTCAAAATTTTTTTTTAAAAAATAAAATTTTCCCTTTTCGATTAAAAAATAATGATTTTTTTAATTTAATTTTTCCCCAAGTTTTTATCTTTAAAAATTTAAATAAAAAAAAATTTTCTTTTATTTCCCCCAAAATAAACCCATCAATTTAAAAAAGGTTTTTTTTTTTAAATTTTTTGTTGGGTTATTTTTTTAAAAACTTTTTTTGGGGGGTTTTTTAAATTTTTTTAAAAAAATTTTTTAAAAAGTTTAAAAAAAAGTTTCTATAAAATAAAAGAAAAAAAAAAAGTTTTTTTTCAAAAAATAAAAAATTTTTTAAAAATTATAAAAAATTCCTTGGGGTGTTAAGGCCAAATCTATTTTTTTTGCCGGGGAAAGGTGGATTAAATTTTGGGGGGAATTTGATTTTTCAAAATTTTTTTTACTTTTTTGTTAAAGCAAACATTTAATCAACCTTTGGAAATTAATGCTAAAATAAAAAGAAAATTTTAAAGGTTTTCCGTGAAAAAAAAATTTTTATTACTTTATTTAATTTTAAAATTTTTTAAAATTAAAAAAATTTTCTATAGGGCTTTTTTAATTTTTTTTTGCCTACCCTTGGCCCCCCCTTACTTCGGGTTTTTGGGAATAATGGGGTTATTAAAAATTTCCCTTTGTTCACGGAAGGGGATTTTTGGGGAAACCTAAAACCCCTTAATAAAAGTTTGAGTTTTAATTTTTTTCCCCCGAATTTGGGGGCTTAAAAAATTTGTTAAATTTCTTCCTCAAATTTTATTAAAAAAAATTTAAAAAAATTTTTTTTCAAGAAAGATTTTCCTTTAGGGGTAAAAAAGTAATGGAATTTGTAATCCTTTTTAATTGTTAATTTTTTAAAATTATAGGGGAAAAAAAAATTTTTTTAAAAACCACTTTCCCCAAATTTTTCTTAATTCTCTACTATTAACTTTTTTTTAATGATTAATTGTTTTTTTCCCCTTTTATATTTAGAACACTTTTAAAAATTTTTTTAACAAATTACAAATTGGTTTAAAGGTATTGGGCATTTAAAATTCAGTTAAAAAATTTAAAAAACCCGAAAAAATTTTAGCTTTCCCTTTTTTAAAATTAAAAGCTTTTTAAATTTTTTTTAAAAAAAACCCCGGGAGAAAAAAATTTTTGGAACCCCTTTTTTGGGAATTTTTCCCACTAAAAAGGTCATTTAAAAGTTAAAATTTTTGTGGTTTTTAAAACCCCTTTTTGAAATTTTTCCCCTTTTTTTTTTCCCTTTTTCGAGAACCACCAAAAAATAACCTTTTAAACCCCCAAACAACCACCACACTTTTTAGAATACCCCCCCCTTTTAGAAAAGTTATTTTTTTTTAAAATTTTTTCTAATTTTTAAATTTTAATTTTGTTTTTAGAAAAAATTTTACGGGAATTTTTTCAATTAAAAAAATTTTGCCCTTTTTTTTAATGGCTTATATGTTTTTTAAAATTTTTTTTTCGGAAAAATTAAAATTTGGGGAATAAAATTTAAAAAATTTTTAAACCCCGGAATGTCCAAGAATTTTTAGACCCTTTTTTTTAAAAAAAATTTTTTAAAATTTTCTGAGGTATTTAATTTTTTTTTGAAAAAGACCTTTTGAAGTATTAAAAATTCATTTTTCCAACCTTTTATTTGATTTTTTTTTTTTTGGTTCAAAACCCCTTTTTTTTGAATTTTTTTTAAATAAAAAAATTTTTTTAAAAATGTTTTTATAAAAAAAAAGGTTTTTTATTTAACCAAATTTTGGGTTGGGAAAATAGGTTTGTAAATTTTGCATTTTTAAAAAAAAATTAAAAAAAAAAAAAAAAAATTTTTATGTTTTTTTAAAAAGAAACTTTAACAAATTTTAAAAAATTAACAAAAAAACCCCGGGGGGGAGAAGTAATTTGAAGAAAAAACAATTTTTTAAAAAATTTTTTAAAAAAATTTTTAAAAAAAATAATATAAAAAATTTAAAAATAATTAAAGGCAAAAAATTTTTTATTTTTCTAAAAAAAAAATTTTTCCCCCCCTGGGGGGGGGTTTTTTTGGTAAGTTATGAAATTCTTGAAAATTGGGGGGGGGGGGTTAATTGGGGGGTAAGGGGTTTTTTTCAAATTTTACTTTGAAATCTGTTCCTCCCTTTAATTAAACCCTTTGAATTCCCCCTTAGCAAATTTATTAAAAATAATATTAAAACCTTAAAAAATAATTAATAATTTTAATTAAAAAAAAATTACATTTTTCCCCAAACTTTTTAAAATTTTTTTTTCCTGTTTTTTTTTTAATTGCCCCCCGTTTTAAAAAAACTCCAACATTGTTTTAAAAATATTTTATTTTTTTTTTGTGATAATAATCAAATTTTCCCCAAAAATTTAAAAAAAAAAATTAAAAAATGGTTTTTTTACACTTATTAAGGGGATAAGCAGGGGGTTTTTGAAAAATTGGGCCCTTCTGAAAACCCCAAATTTCTGTCAAATTATTTAGATAATTTTTTTTTTAAAATTTCCCCCAAAATTGGGGGTTTTATTTTTCAGAAAAAAAGGGGTTTTTGGAAGGTTTTTAGTACTTTGAAAATTTTTTTAAATTGAGAAAGAAAAAAAAAAAAAACTTCACCACTATTATTTTTTAAAAAACAAACCATTTTCTAATTAATTTAAAAATTTTTTTTATTTTTTTTAATTTTTTTTAATAAATTACCCGGTTTTATCCTTGGGGGTTTTTTTCCCAAATTTTTTTTGGGGTTGTGAGATAAAGAGGCCCTTTAATTTGAACCCAAAAAGGGGGGGCCCCCCTTTCAAAAGAGTTTTTTAAAGGGTTTAAGGGGGTTGGGTTCGATAAACGTCCAGGCAAAAACCCCGGCCCCCCCGGTTTCAAATTCCCCTTTTTCATAGTATTAAAAAGTTTTTTTTTTGTTTCGGAGAGCAGAAAATTTTTTTTTGAAAAAAATTTAAGGTTTCAAACCCCCCAAAGCCCACAAAAAAAAACCCCCCCCAAACCAATAAATTCCTTTTTCAAAATAAAAATTTTTTTTTACCCGGGGTTTAAATTTTAGTTTATTATTCACAATTTTTTTAAATTAAAAAATGTTGTTGTAAAAACCCTTATTTTTAAAATTTTTTTATAAAATATAAATTTTAGCAGAAGTAAGAAAAAACCTTTATTTTTAAAAAAGATTAAATTTTTCTTTAAAATTTGTAAATAAAATTTCTTTTTAAAATTACCAACCATTTAAAAAAATTAAAAAAAAAATATTTTTTTTTTTAAAAATTTTTTTACCTTTTTTTAAAAATATTTTTTTTGGGGAAAAATTTTTTGCGTTTTATTTAAATTTTTTTTTTTAAAAACTAAAATATTAAAAAAAAATTTTTTTAAACAAAAAGAAAAATTAAAAACCCCTTTTTTACTTTAAAATTTCAAGTTTTCTTAATGTAACAAAAAAATTACAAGTTGTGGCCAAATTTTTTTAATTTGGCTCATGGAAAATGGGGGTTATATTGGGCGGGATGAGGTAATCTTTTTGTTACTAAAAAATTTGTCAAAATTTATCCCCTTTAAAAATGGGGTTCCTTTCTTTTAATAATCCAAAGGTTAAAGACGTTTCGTCTTGGGGAAAACGATTTTTTTAAAAATTTTTTAATTTATAAAAATTTTTAAAAATTTATAAAAAATTTAACGGGGAAATGAAACTAAAAAAGTTTATTTTTTATTTTTTATGTCCCAATTATTGGTTTTGGGAGGGGGGGGGGGCTTACTTAAAACCCCATTGTTTAGGGATGGGGGGGGGGGAAAAAGATAGGTAAAAATTTTTACAAATTGAGAAAATTTTTTCCTTTTGAATTTTTTTTTAAACCCATTTTTTTTTAAATTTTTTCCCTCTTTAATAAAAAATTAAAAATTTCTTAAAAAAATTTTTATAAAAAAAAAATTAAATTTTCTTTTGTAAAAAAATGGAATTTTTCCCTACATCATAATTTGGGTTGGGATTTTCCTTCAAATTTTAATGACTTTAGGGGGTTTTTTTTTAAAAACCCCTTTTAATTTTTAAAACTTTTTTTCATTTTAAATTTTTTTAATATTTTTATCTTTTTTAATCTTTAAAAGGTATAAATTTTGTAAATATTTTTTTAAGAAAAATTTTAAAGGGGTTAACTCACAATAATGGGTATTAGATTTCTTTAAAAAATTGTAAATAAATACGTTAATTGTCGGATTTTTTTAAACTAAAACCCACTTAAATGTTTTTTTAAAAAAAATTTTGGGGTTAAAAACTGAAAAAAGGTTTTTTTTAACCCTTAGGTAGTGAATGGACCCAGGGTAAAACTAATTTTATTGAGGGTTTTTTTTGAAAAATTTTTTTTTAAAATAAACAAAACATTTTTCTACCTTTTCAGTTTCACCACTTTTTTCCTAAAAAATCTAATTAAACAACCATTTTACCCCACTTTTTTAAAATACGCCCCCCTTTGGAAATTTTTTTAAAATAATGGATTGTTTGAGGAGATTCATTTAATTCCTTTTTTTTTTTGTTTTTTCCAATTCCCAGTTTTATATTGAAAAATAACGTTTTTCCTTTTTATTTTTCCAGTTTTTTCCCCACAAAATTTTTATTTTTCTGGAAAAAGTTCCCAAAACCGGAATGAAAAAAGCAATTTTAAAATTAGGTTTTTAAAATTTTAGGTGGAAATATAAAAAATTTTTTTTAAATTTTTTTTGGGTGGTTTTAAAAATTTTTTTGAAAAACCCCCCAAAAAATTTTGTTTTAAAAAGTTTTTTTTATAACCAAAAATTTATTTTCTGTTTTTTGGGTTTAAAAAATTTTTTTGGGTTTTTTGTTAAAAAAAGAATTTTTTAAACTATTGCTAGTATTTAGAAAAAAAAGGGTTTTTTTTAATTTTTTAAAATTTTGGGGGGTTTTTAACGGGCCTTAGAAATTTAAAAATTTTTTTAAAAAAAATTTAATTTAATAAAAAAAAAAATATTTTTTTAATTTTAATGTATTTTTGTAAAATTTTTCAAAATTAACTATCCGGGGGGAAAGATTTTTTCAAAAAAATTAAATTTTGTTTAAAAAAAAAAACAGTAAATTTTTTAAAAAAAAAATTTGGGAAAAAATTAAAAATAATTTTGGCTTTCTTTTCCTTAAAAAAAAAATTTAAAAAACCCCCGGGGGTGGGTGGAAATTTTAGGGTATTTTTGGGAGGGGGGGAGGTTAAAAATTTTCGGGGAAAAATTTTTTTTCCAAAGGTTTTTTCCCCCCTCCCAAAAATTCCCTTCCCATTTTTTTAATTCCCCCCAAAAGGTAAAATTTAAAATAACCTAGGGTATTAAATCTAAATAATAATAAAAAAATTTTTAAACTTTTATATTAAAAGGCTTTTGTAAAATTTCTTTTTTTCTATCAATTTTTTTAAGTTTTTTTTATTGAATTCCTCCCCCTTAAGTCTTTAAGCCAACTTTTTTAAAATGTTTTCACTTCTTTGTTGTGATTTTTAAGGAAATTGGCGCTAAAAATTCTTTTTTGGATGATTTTAACTTTTGTAATCCCCTGGGACTTTTGGGGCCCCCCCTTTTAAAAGGTTTGCCCTTTTTGTAAAAATTTTTCTATTCAAATTTTTTTTAGAACTTAATTTAAAATTTCCCAAATGGGGGATTTTTTAAAAAATTTTAAAAAATTTTTTTTTTGGGGGGTTTTAAAAATTACTTTTGACCAATATTTAAATTTAAAATGGTTAAAAAATTTAAAAAACCCCTTAAAATTTATTTTTGAAAAAAAAAACCTTTTTAATTTTAATTTATTATTTTTTTAAAAATTTTTTTAAATTATTTTATATTTTTTAAAATTTTTCATTTTATACCCATTCTTCGCCCCTAAAAAGTGTAAGGGGTTTTTAGAAAATAAACCCTACATTTTTAAAACCGAAATGGGGGGCCTCCCCCCCCAAATTAAAATTTTTTTTTGGGGTGAAGGAGGGTTTAATAAAAAATTTCCACAAAATTTAAACCAAGCCCAAAAAATTTGAAACCTTAAAAAACCCCGGTCCCTTAAATTTTTTTTGTTTCAATTTTTTTATTATTTTTTTTAAGAAAAAACCGGAATTTTAAAAAAAATAAAAAAAAACCCAAAAACCCACAAAAAAATTCCCCAAAAAACACCAATTTTTTTTTATAAAAAATTTTCTTTTAAAAGGGTTTTAATTTCATTTTGAAATTAAAAATTTTGAAATTAAAATGTTTTTTAAAATAAAAAAACCCAAAAAATTTTAAAATTTTTTTTTTTTTTTTTTTCTTTTTTTTTTGATTTTTTAAAAAATGTTTTTGGAAATTTAAAGATTGAATTGCTGTCCACTTTAAAATTTAAATTTTTTTTAACTTTTTTTTTCCCCCAAAAAAAGCGAAAACCATAAATTTTAAAACCTAATACTTTTTAAAAAAAAATTTTTTACTAAAAAATTTAAATTTTGTGCAAAATAATTTTTTGTGGGTTTTTTTAAAAAATTTTTTAAAAAAAAACCCAATTTTTTTAAAATTTTTTTAAAAAAGTTTCAAAAAGGAAAAAAAAAAATTAAAAACTTTTTTAAAATAATCTAAAAAGCCCAAAATTTAAAAAATTCCCTATAAAATTTTAAAGGAAAATTTTTTACCTTGTAAATTTTTAAATTTGGTTTATTTGGCCCAAAATTTAGGGGATGATTAATTTTTTTTTGACAAAAAAATTTAAAAAAAAAACCCAGTAATCCCCGTAGGAAAAAGTGGTCCCATTAAAAAAAAAAACGGGTTGTGGGGGAAAACAATTTACTTTCTTTTTTAATCTTAGAAAATTTTTTCCCAAAACCAAAAATTTATTAGGGGGGAAAATTATAAAAAAAAATTTTTTTCCTTTTTAAAACCCCGCCCCCTTGGTTTTTTAAATTAAGGTAGGGCTTTTAAAATCCCCATTTTATTTTTTTGGGCGGGGGATTTGGGGGAAAGTAGGCCCTTTAATAAAAATTTAGATATTAATGTTTTTTTTCCCCCGAATTTGTAAAAAACCATTTTTTTTTAAAGTTTTTTCCTTTTTAAAATTTTAAATTAAAAAAAAAAAAAAAAAAAAATTTTTTCCTTTTTTAAAAAAAAATTTTCCCCTTTTTAAAAAAAAAAACTAATTTTTTCCAAAAATTTTTTAACCCTTTAGGATTTTTTAAAATTTTTTTTTTTTTTTTTAAACCTTATTTCCCACTTTGTTTTTTAATTTTTTTAATATTAAAATTTTTTTTTTTTGTTTTTCCAAAACCTTTTTTAAAATTTAAATATAATTAATAATTTTTTTTAAAAAATTTTTTTTTTTAAAATTAACCCAAATGGGGGTAATAAACTTCGTTAAAAAGGATTGTAAATAAAATAACGTTAAATTGTCGGGTAAATTTAAACCCACTTAAATTTTTTTAAAAAAAAGGGGAAAAAAAAAAATTTTGGGAACCGTTGGAACCCAGGGAATAAGGATCATTGGCCAAAGGTTTTTTATAGTTTTTTGGTTTTTTTAAAATTTTTTAAATTTTTTTTTTTTTTAAACCCCCTTTTTTTCAAAAATAAGCCAAACCCTAAAAAAACCCCACCCAAATTTTAAAACCGCCCCCCTTTTCAAAAACTTTTTACTTAAAAACTCCCTCTCATTTAAATTTAATTCCCCACATTTTTTTTGTTGGTTTTCCCGGTTTATATTAAAACAATAATTTTTTTTTTCTTTTTTTTTGTTTTTATATGACGCCAAAATTTTATTACTTTAAAAAAATAAAAATTAAAAATTTTAAAAGAAAATTTTAAAAAACCCCCGGGGGGTGTTTTTTTAAATTTTAATGTTAAAATCTCAAAAAATTTTAAATTTTTCTTAATGGGGAAATTTTTTTAAAATGGAAGTGAAAGTATTAAAAGGAATTTCTTTAAATAAAATTTTTTATTTTTTTAGTTTTTTGTAAATTTTTTTTTTTTTTTTAAAATTTTTTTTTTTAAATTTTTGAAAAATAAAGATAAAATTTTTTTAAAATGGATAAAGAAATAAAAAAAAAAGGTTTTTTTTTAAAACCTGTTCTATTGTTGGAAAAATCCCTTTTATAAAATTTAAGATTTTTTTTAAAAAAAATTAAATTTATAAAAAAATTAAAAATTATGTTTCTTGAATTTGGTATTTGACAAAATTTTCTTTTTTTTAAATAAAAAACCCGGTTGGGTAAAACTTTAGAAAAATAAAATTTGTTTTAAATAAAAAATTAAAAGGAAAAATTTTTTGAAAAATGTATCTAAATCTTAAAAAATTTTAAAATAAAAAAGTTTCTTTTTCCTTGAAGGCAAAATTTAAAGGTGGTAAAGGAATGAAGAAGCCTTACATTGGGGGGGGGGGACGGGGTTCCCTTTCAAACTAGTGTTTTCCCAAATGTTTTATTTCCCCAAAATCTGGCCCCCAATTAACCCTTTCCAACCAAGGGAATTAACTTAAAGCAAAACCGTTTAAAAAAACCTTAAAAAAAATTTAAAAAATTTTTAATAAAAAATTAAAATAAAAAATTTAAGAATTTCAGGGGTTTTAAAAATTTTTAAAATTTCTTCTCCTTTTGTTTTTAAATTTTCTTTGGGTGGTTTAGTTAAAAAAAACCCCCAACATGGGGTTTTAATAGGCCTTTTTTTTTGTAGTAATTGATAGGCACAAAATTGGAAAACCTTTCAATAAACTTTAAATTAAATATTTTTAATACAAGAATGCTTTTTGGTCCCTTTCCGAAAAATTTTGCCATTTTTTCCCCAAAATTTTGTCAACTTTTTTTAAAAAATTTTATTTTAAATTTCCCAAGGGGGAAATTTTTTTCCCCCTTAACGAAAATTTAAATTTTGGGGTTTTGATTTTTTTTTTCCCTTATCTCTTTTGCCAAATTTTTAAAATAAAAAAGAAAAATTTTCACCCCAAAAAAACCCCAAAAATTTTTTTTTTTTTTTAAAATATTATTTTTAAATTTTATTATTATGTTATTTTTTTAAAACCGTTTTTCCCCTTGGTTTACCCTATTTATTTAATTGGGTTGTGAGAAAAATAAACCTGTTTTTGCCCAACAACGTGGGGCCTCACCCCACTTCTTTTTTGATGGGGGGTTTAATAAAAAATCCCGGACGAATTTTAACCCCCCCCAAAAAATCTCATTTTTCCCCTAACCACCTTCCCTTTTAAATAGGGTTTTTTTCGGGGCCAGAAAAAATTTTTTAAGAAAAAAAAATTCCCAATTTCCCCCACCCCCCCCCAAATTCCAAAATTTCAAAAAAAAATTTTTAATTTTTCAATTGGTTTAATTTTTTAAAACCCCAATTTTTTGAAATCAAAAAATAAAATTTAAAAAAAAAGCCTTTAATGCCAAAAATTTTTTTTAAAAAAATTTTTTTGGCCTTTTTTAAAGTTTTCGAAAAAACCGGATTTTTTTTTTTAAATTTTGCCACATGTCCTTTATCTTTAAAAAAAACCCCTTTTTATCTTTTTCAGTTCCCCTTTGGGGCCCCCGGGGAATTTAATAGGTAATTGTTTTTAAAAATTTTTTTTTAAAATGAAAAAAGAAAAAAAATTTTTAAATTTTTTTAAATTTTTTTTAAACCAACATTTGTTTAAAAAAGTTTTTTAATCCCAAAATTTGCCATTTTTTCTTTAAAAACTAAAGGCCCAAAATTTTAAAAATTGACGGGGGAAAGGTTTTTGGGTATTGGGGGCCAAAATTAAATGTTTAGTTCCGGCAAAAGGGTAAACTTCATTTTGTTACAAAATTTAAAAAACATGGCTAACTAAAGATCGAGAAATTTTTTTAAAGCTCTGGAAAACGGGATAAAATTTTAGTAAGTTTAATTCGTTTTGTTATTTTAATGGGGTTTTAAATTTTATTTCATGTCAGTCTGTAAAATGGTTTCTCTTCTTCTTTGTTAGTAGGACCCATGAAGCTCGGCGTGGCGGCGAAAAACCCTTGGATCCCACTAAAAATGGACCCTTGAGCAATTTACAGTGAGGGATTTGTAGAGCGGATGGTGACTGGTCCCCGGGGAAAAAGCGCCTATGATAGACTTGCCAGTGTTTTTTATTTTCTGTAAATTTTTTTAGTATTTTTTAATTTAGATATGGGATCCCCTATGGGTGGATGAGGCCCCTTTTGGGCAGCGTAGTGACAGGCGTGCCGAATCTACCCACCGGGGCGCCCCCCAATGGCTGTGCCAGCACGACGCGCTGACGTACCCGCCCCGTCCAAAACACCCTTCCGGGGCCCTTCGCCGCGTCCCCCTTGTTTGGACAGTTTGGAACCCCTCGACGGCTGATATGTAAGATCCCCTATTTTGAAATATTTAATGTGTAGCTCTGCTCTCTCTCCTCACAAAAAAAAGTTATATGGTTCTGTTCGAAACCTTTGTCAGTGCTCATTTCAAATCAAATTGTACTAGTTGTTTAGTGAACAGAGAATCGGGAAAAATTTTATATTGTTCAGATTTTCTATGAATTTATGGGGAGGTTTTTTCTAAAAATTTTCCACTCTCCCCCTATGCCAAAAAGCGGGTCACTTCCTTTAATTCGGTTTCAGATTTATTATGTTTAAAAAAAATATATTCTCTAACAGTAAAAAATATTAAAGTTATATTTAATATTTCAAAGGAATTTTTGTTTAAAGTTTTTTTTAATAGATTTTTATTCTCCCTCCTTGCAAAATGATGGTCCCCTTCCCCACGCAGGAAAATTTAAAATTGTTTTGGTGGCCTAGGAATTTATGGGGAGGTTTTTTCTTTAATTTTCCATTCTACTCATTGAAAAGCGAGTGCACTTCCCCTAATTCAGGGGGACGTATTTATTATGTCAACAAAATATATTTCCCAAAATTAAACGATTTTAAAGTTGTTTTTAATATTAATGGTAATTTTTTGTGAAAATTTTTTCTAATAGTTTTTCCATTCTCCCTCCTTGCAAAAGCGGGGTTTCATTCCTCAATTTCGGGTTTTCAGTTTAAGTGCTAATTTTCTTTGTGTAAATGTTATTTATTTGTCAACAAAATTTTTGTTTAGGCAATAAAAATTTACCCGCGCTGTGTTGGCTATAGCGTTTGTTTCGTTAGAGCCGACGGCCACGGCCGAAAGAGTTTAAAGGGCGAATCTTGCCTTATTAAACTGCGGGGTTTTTTTCACTCATTTGGCGGAATGTTTGGGTTTCAGTTAAAGCAATATGAACAATTTTTAAAAAAAAACCGCATGTTTTAACAGGTTTACTTTGACAGTGTTATATTGAATTGGAGACCTAAATTGAGGGGCGGGCTTCCACCCCCGCCGGTACTAGTCCCGCCACCACACTGCAGGGGCGCGACTGCGGCCCGGGGGGACGGGGAGCGAGTCCCCGCAGTGCGGGGGAAAGGGGGTCGTGGAGCCGGTACAAGGACCCCTTGGGGCCCCCCAAACAGGGGTTTTGTGCCCAGTAAGTCGATAGGCGGGGCATTGTAAAATGGCGTCCTCTTCGTATCGTTTAAAAAGGGATTAAAAAAAATTTTAGGCTTTTTTTTACCGGGAGAGAAAATTTCCGTACAGTTGGTGGCTCCAGCAAGCGGTCGTGGCATTAAGCTGGTGAAAAACAAATTAATAAATTTTCCATCGGCGCAGGGCCAGGCGTTGCGCTGATACCACGTCGGCTTACTTTTGAACAGCACTGACTCTACGTTAGCCCCGTGTACGTCTCATTTAGGAGAGCAGGGCCGTTAACCCCGAGCATGTTTAAAGAAGCGCGTGTTGAAAGTAATACGTTGGTTTTTTAGTACGCACCCCTGTACGTTAAATTCTGCCCAAATTTAAAGGGGCCCCGTGGGAGGGGACGATATTGTGTAAACTGCTCCCGCTAGCACATAACCGTAAAACCAAAGGGGTCATTACGATTCAAAAAGCGAACACTTTGCCACCCGTGCATTGGTTGCGCCCCAAAACTATATGTGACAATAAAAGAAACCCGGGTTTCATGGAGTGAACCCTTTAAACATACAAAGGTCGAATATTCAAAAAAAACAAAGCGAAAATTTTTTGCCCTGAGCCCTGTGAATCTTTGAAAAGGGGTGGGTAAAAACCCAGCTGAAACAAATTTTTAAAAATACCTCTCCGAATACAAAATCCGTGTTCAGGGCGTCGGGGGGACAGGTCTTATAGAGGGGCCACCCTCCAACATTTCCCTTTTGGGGGGCCCCCTTGATTTATTTTCACGCGACAAGCAAAACCATTTGATGTCTAAAATCCCCTTACGCCCCTTTAGGTGCTGTACTTTTGCCGTGAGTGCCCTTGCCTTCAACAAAAAAACGAGCACAAATTTTGCATCCGTGTGCAAAAAATGACGCTAAAGCGGTTTTGTAGTGGAGGCCGATCTTGGTCTGTCAAGACTGTGGGCGTTGGTTCACAAACCAACGTGCTTTGTAACCAAAAAACGTCCGGTTTTTTTAGCGGTCAAGGTCGGCTTATGCAAAAGGTTTGCGAGGTATGCGGGGAATTTTTCAGTTTGGAAAGATCAAAAATTTTTTACATAGGTTTTTTGGGCTTTTTTTAGATTTGGAACCATCGCCCTTTTTTGGGATTTTTTGCATATGAAGCAGGCCCCATCCAAGCCTCACGGGAAAGAGCAATTTTTTTGTTTGTGTTTATGATTATGAATGGGAGACCAAAAAAAAGCTTCTTAGGTGGGCAGGACGTACTTGCACAACCTAAACCCCTGGTGTGCAAACGTGTTTTAAAGTTTGTTATATAAACAAATGACTATCATTGCACCCATGTGGGGGCGTGGACTCGCATTTCAAGGGGGATACCACAATGGCCAAATTTTTTTAAATTTTAAAAACAAATTAAAGCATCAAAAAATTTTAAGGGTTCACCCTCCTCGGCCATAACCTTAAAAACCCAAAGATGGAAATTTTATTTTTAAAATACTATGGAGGTAAAAAAATGGACTCCGAAAATTATAAAACGGGGGGAAAATCTGTCCATGCGTTACGGGCCCGCTCCCCTTTATTGACTCACTGAACTTTCCCCTGTCGCTGCCCAAAATTTCCCAAAATTTGGGTTGGCAAATCTTTGGGCCCAAGGGACATTTCCCCCTTTTTTAATAAAAAAAAAAACGGGGGGTATAGGGGTCCCTTTTCCCCCAAAGGAGGGCTACGCACGGGAGTGCAGTTTAGGGAAAGGGGCACTTTGAGAAATGGTATGACGCTTGGGCAAAGAAAATTATGTCTTTTTTTAACGCGGTTGGAAACTGTTTTTTGTGAAAGATGTAGAGATCCTAAGGAGGCCTGCCTGAAGTTTAGGACATGTCTGGAGAAAGTAAAGGTGGATCCTTTCAAAGAGGGTGTACGATAGCTGGCGGCCAGGTTTGGGTTTCCGCCGAAATATCTTTAAGGAATACCTCGGTATTACCTAAAGGTGGCTATCGGTGGGGAACCAACTGCACGGCGTAAATGGCTCTGCTGGGAGGCCCCAACCGGTTTTCTCATTCTTCATCGGGTAACGGCCTGAAGAAAATGTGTTAGGGCACGGGGACGGCGTTGTTAAAATGGAGAACCCCCCCCCCGTCTTCCAGTTCTGGGGGTTATTGGACGGGTGCCCTCTCTGTTCCCCGATAGGGCCCCCTATCAAAAAAGTCCCCACGAGACCATGGAGACGCGTTATGAAGGACCAGGGTTTTTTGGGAAAAATTTAAGAATGCCGGCTACCGGTCTGAGATGGGGGTGATTGTTTAAAAGCGATAAACGCACAACAAGGGTTGCGCAATTTGTACTCCGGGACGAGGTGTATCCAAGGAAAATCTCAGTCCCAGGGATGCATTTTTTTTGGGGGGCGTACAAAATTTTACAAGCTTCTTCCACGAAGCAGACTTTTTTGTGGGAAAAAAGATAAGTACTTGGTTTTGGTTCATTTTTTCCATACGTTGCAAGTACAAAAAAAACCCAGTCGGCCCCCCCCAAAATTCACTTGGAACCAAATTGTGTCTTGAAACAAAAACAAACCAATTTAAGTGACGCCTCCGCGAGATTTATTTTCCCGCCCTATTGCTACCCGATGCACCAAGCAATGTTTATTTGTGCAGGAAATGCGGGGGGGGAGAAAAAACAGGCCGGGTCGCATGACGACAAAAAATCGATGGTTTACAGGGGGGTGATTGACGAGATCCGGAAAGCCGTTGAAAAGGTACACCTTGAAGCAGTACACGAAGTGGGAGTACAATTTTATCTGTTTACGACCCTCGACCGTTTTTGGTGGCCGTTTTTGGGTAAATTTTACTTTTTTTAAAATTTAAAAAAAAGCCAGCGGATGGGCCCCGAGTGGGGACCTCAAAAGGACAAGTTAGTTCTTTAAAAAATTTTAGGGAAGGGAAGAGGGAAACTAGATTTCGGTCTGTTTGAAAAACCTGGTTGCCTTGGCTAAAAATTTTTTTAAATTCATTTGGGGAAAGTTTGGGCAAAAGACCCGATTTAAAAACCCCCGTATTTGTCAACGACTATCAGGGCTCACAAGTACCGAGGATCCCTACATCACCCCTGGACAGGTCATTGATTAAATGAGGAGGGTTTTGTTCCCCAATTTCAAGGAGCGCGTGACGCGTTGCGCCCTAACCCTAACACGAGTGTGGCGGGGCCTCTCACACTGCTATGCTAGGTTGACTTATCGATCCTTTACTTGGGGGGGCCGCGTTTTATATCATGATAAGATCCTTTTCACCGAACGCCCCCGGGGATTGGGAATCCACCGCCGGGGATTTTTAGGTGACCTCACTGAGAACTTCGGATTACGGTCCGGGGGGCTTTTTAAACGCCCGGGGGGTCGGGTCCCAAGAATTCCGTTCGAGTTGTTTTTGGGGCGCTCCGCCAAAAAAAAAACGGTGTGCAAGGTTCAAGGGTCAATAAAACTTTTGGGAACCCGGAACGATTTAATTTTGAAGTTTTGAAAGATTGGTACCACAGGGTGCGGAAAAATCATACGAACCGCACAAAATTGTAAAAAAAATCTTGCGACTGTATGTACCGTTCGCCAACTAAAGTCTACCCGGCCCCTGTACACCAAACGCCGGAAACAGATGATTTTAATCGTTGCCCTTTGGTATCAAGTCCTTTTTAAAACCCTCGCCCCGAATAAAAGTTTTTTATTTTGGGGTGAATAAACCCTCTTTTTTTCTTTCACTTAGACATTTCCCCTGAAAACCATTTTTTTAAAGATTTGAGATTTTTTTTCAATTTTTTTCTGCAGAAAAAAGATATTTTTTTTTATTTTTTGGGGAAATTTTTTTTATTTTTTTTTTTGCCATAAAGTTCCCCCCCTATATTTTTTTAGTCAATTATTTTTTTGTATATATATTTTTTTATAATAAATTTTTTTGTATATTTTTTATTTTAAATCTAAAATTGTTTGTGTATTAAAATTTTTTTCTTTTAGGCAAGTATAATAAAACAGTGTATAAATCTTTATTTTAAATCTATTCAAAAATATTAATAAAGTATATATATTTTTTTTCTTTAAAGAAACCCTCTTTATTTAGTACCGGGCCACACCCCCCCCCCCCCCTATTGTAAATATTACAGTATACTTTCACTGTGGGTTAAAAAATATTGTAAAAAAAAACCAGTATGTTTATAAAAATTAAATTTTAAATAAATTTACGGTAAAATTTACACTGTGTTTTTCTTTTTCATGACCCAAAAAATATTGTAAAATTGTTAGTTTGTGTTTTAAAAGTCTATACCCCCCCACCTCCCTCCTATCCCCTAAAAACAAGCTCAATACTTATAAGCTCAGTTCCCAAAATTTTGAAAAAAGTTGAAACATCCATTTTTGGGCCCTCTTTCCCCCCTTTCCCGGGTGTGGAAAGTCCATTTTTTAGCAACTTTATCCGTACTTGGGAAAAATGTGTACTTAAAATTTTATAAAATCACTGGATTATGTTTTTGAAACCCGGGTTCGAACAAAACGGACAAGTCCCCACCCTATTTGTAAGGGTTTGCCGGAAAAGGATGATGTTTAATGACTCCAAGCTGTTTTCCTGGCGACCCATGGGAAGCGAAGAATGGCGTCAACTTTACCAAAGGGTGCCACTTTAAAATTTAGTGTTTGTACCTTACGTAAAATTTATTCCCCTCAGGGCAAGGGCCAAAGAGACATTTTTCCTTAACGCAATTATTCGTGCTTTTTTAAAAATCCAGGGATAAAGTCAATTCAACACTTTTTACAAAGTTGTCCTGAAAATCCCCCGGTTTTTTCAAGAGGCTTACACCGAGCTACAAAACGGGCCCACGTCTATTATTTTAGTTTTTTAAAAAAGGTACACCGGAAAGGGTTTAGATTAGAACCCCCAAAATTCGGTGTGCGTGAAACAACCCCGCAAAAGCATAAAAAAACCGAACTTCCCGCTTCAGATCTTTCTAAACAGAGTCCTAAAGTGCTGAAACAGGCACTCTTCTACTCGTGTATGGGTGAACCCCCCAAAGTGTCCCTTGATGAAAAGGCCGACAAAAACAAAAGGTTTTCCTCAACACTTTAAAAGGGCGGCTACCGCCAAAAAGCCAGAAGACAAATTACGGGTCACAGAGGTGTTCCAAGTTGGGAAACGAGGGAGTGCTGGAAAAAAAGGACGATACTTTCAGAAAGGAGACGTTCTTTCCTTTTTTTTTTCCCCTTAACGCGGGGGCCTCGGTTCCTTATTAAACAAGTAAAAAAGGAACACACGAAAAAAATGAATTTGGGGTTCCCCAAAAATTACACCGTTACGAGCAACACCACCAACAAAAAGGCTTTGGCAACAAATCTAGTGGGCTCCGAGTTGGGGCAAGGGAAAAGGAAAAATCCTGCTTCTAAACTTTACGACAAGTCAAAAGGCTTTTTACCAAAAGTGCTAAAAAGGCTATCTAAAATTTAGTCAAACCCACCCCATCTAACCGCCACCCCACCACCCTGAAGTTCGTTTTTTACATCCAACTGTACTTAATACTGTACCGCACAGGACGTTTAAAAAGCTGAATTTTTCTAAACTATTAAATCCCGGGCGGCTCTCTGGGACTCAAAGGAAAGTGAGATTTAAGATCCCTCTTCGTGGATCCCAAAATTGTGGATTTAGTAAAGTTGGGAGAGCAAGAAGACACAGAGAACCGCAGGGTGGGAAGTTTTCACGGCGCTGCAAAAATTTAAAAAGTTCCGAAAGAATTTTTTGTGAACCCGAAAGTTTGGGGCCCATTGAGATCCGACGCCCCCCTACCACAACCAAATTACACCGGCAAGCCCAAAGAAAACAAACTGAAAATGGGCGAAAAAACCCCTGGCTGCCGTTAAGTTTTAAGGAAACGCTAGCCGACATCTCGACCTTCTCATCCTGCAGGGGTTTTCAGGCGGCGTCGTATAAAAGCGCCAAGAAAGATCCCGAAAAGTACGAGAAGGGTTGTGCCAGCGTTATACCTTACACAAAAATGTGCTAAAAAAAATTTTTCCCCGCAACAAGTACGTGGTGTAAAAAATTTCGATCTCTGGCAAGCCCATCTCAAGATTTGAGAAATCTCGAAAATACAACGACGGGGAGTGTACTTGCTCACCTATCAAGTTTTAGTAAAAAGGCCTGGGGGAGGACGTTCCACCAAGACGGGAGCGGTGAGAGAGCCTTTCGGACATTTTTAGAAAAGCGGTCGAACCCCTTTAAATATATAAACGGACCCAAGGGGGGCAGAGTTCACGGCACGGTTTCTGGAAATTTTCAAGCAAGAAGGCTGCATTTCTACACCCTCATAAACCGACGTGAAGGCAAGCTCGTGAACGGTTCAATAAAATTGAAAGGACGCATGTGGCGTACTTTTCCAAAAAAAAATATCGGTATGTGGAACGTCCCCCAAGCCCCATCGACGCTTACAGGGGGCCAAGCATTCCAGTATCGTGGCGCCGCCGCCGTTTCGAAACAACGTGCTTCAAATCAGATAAAACTGTACGGGAAAAGGGGTCCCAAACTCGAAGCAAAAACAAAAGTCGGTGAACGGTGCGTAATAGCAAATCAAAATGCGTTTGAAAAAGGGTTTTGAAAGCAAATTGAGCGAAGAGATTTTCAAAGTCGTAGTGTCGTTTGCGACAACCTGTCGTCTAAAAGCTCACCAATCTTGGGCGAAGAATGGAGAGGACTTTACGAACTGAGTTTTCAACGCGTACTTTTCCCTGAAAATTTTAAAGTTGATAAAAACTACTTTTAAAGGGGAAAGGCGCCAGAAAAAAAAAGTGTACGTGCTGGAAAGGGTTTCCCCGTCAAATTTAATTCTGGTTCCCGCCATTACGTCAGCGCTACCCATGAAGGACCAATTTTAATCACTTTGCCGACGACAGCTCTAGGGATATTTCCCGAAAATACCCTCACGATTTCACCCACCAATTCCTTACCCCTCTTCACTCGAGGCGGTGGGAAGCGCTCTGGCTGAAATTTCAATATTTTCCCCCCGTTTTCCCACCCTACCCCAGGGTCAAAATGTTTTATGGAAAACTGGGGGGACGCTCGGCGTGGGGAAAAAATATTCAAGGGTCATATCCCCGCTGGGAAAATACCGCCATCCCCAATTGTCAAAAACTCTAAACAAATGAGCTTTTAAAGGGGGTTCCGGAGTTGATTCAAGTAACAAACCCCAACAAAAAAATGGAAGTTACTCTTCTTTACCAAATAAACAGTGTTGACTCTTTAAAACCAACTAAGTTACAGCTCGGTTTCGATCCTAAGCTAAATTTGAAAAAGTACCAAGTCTCCCCCTACCGGCCCCAACTTCTCTAGGCCTGCCCCGCAAAAAGTAAACCCACAATATCGTCGAGCCTCAGCCCGGGGGTGACATTGTGGGACCCCTGTTACGTTCGTCGGTATCAACAAAATAAATATCTCTCGGCATACATAAACATTTGCTCGACCCGTTCACTACTGCCCGGGCTGAGAAGGGGAAATTTAAAGCTTGGAAATCAAATAAGAACCAACACGGGGTGAACCTGTACCATTCGAGTTGGAAAAGGTGCGTGAAACTTCATTTTCCGTGTCAACATGAAAATGCCCTACCAAAAATACTCTAACCAGGGTGGAACAGGGTTTTTCGATTACCCGGGTTTCCCTATCAAAAAGGGGGTGGGATAGGAAAATTTTTTCGGGCTTTTTAAAAGCGTGTACGTTGTGAGAAGTGGGCGCTAAAACCTCGGAAACCAGGCTTCATCGGGGATCGACGTGCTTCCGACGTTGCCAATCAAGGGGGTCCTTTCAAAGGCCCCCCCGCAACGTGTCGGGGGCTGGAACAAACTTGAAACGCAAGGGCTGAAAAAGAAAACAAAAACCCCTAGACCGGGTCAGGGCCCCTAAAAAGGGTCGTAAAAAGCAAAAGACGCTTCTAAGGTCGTCACCGACGTAAAAAAGGGCAAGAAAGAACTAAAGATATTTTCATTAAAATGGCGTTTTCACCCCTTTCCTGCGAGTTGCCAGCAGTGAATGATTCCCTTTTCCCTGCCCCCATCAAACCCTCTTGAAAGGGGCAATGGTCCATAAAACCTGTCTCTTCCCTCCCGATGATTTACCCCTCGAATTTACCGTTACCGGGGAAAAAAGAGTTTATATCGATCTTTCAAGATATGCTCTATCTCCGTGCGGGCCTCATGAAACCCCATGTGGCGTTTTCCCAAAGGGGGATCAGATCGCTCCCTCAACAAAGGCGCTTTTTCATTACCAGGGGGGACGTGTTTTTAAACAAAATATATACGCCCCAGCAACCGTATGCTTTAAAGGGACATTGAGACGGGCTCATTACAACACGAACCAAAGAACGCATTTTACTTGCGGTCTGTGGTTCGCCGACCCCCCCCGAACCCTTTTAGGGGGCTAAAAGCCCAACACAAGGGATTTTAGGGGCCCCTCCATTTTCACCCCAAAAAGTTAGACGGTGGATCTTTTGGGGTTCTACCTGACTGTTTAAACCCAAGGAAAATACCCTTTTTAACGGGACCGAACTCAAGGGGCCGGTTGGTCCGTTCCAAGGGGGGTTTAGTCTTAGGGGGCCCTGAACTCCCCCCCTTTAAGGTTTACTGTTGAAGCCGGGCCCCTGTGAGGGGTGTCAAAATAGACCTTTTATACATTGGCCACGCCCCAAAACTTAAATCAGTCCCGCAAAGTATCCCTTCACCCCTTGGAAGTAAAAAAACCCCACTATTTAGGGGTGCAAGGGAAACGCTGGAAACTATTCCCGGCCAGTTACCCAAAAAGGGGGCTCGTGGGATTTGTGTCAAACCTGCGTTCAACGAGACGCACCAAAGAAAAAATTCAACTTTCAAACCACGGCATGAACCATTTCTCGCGTACTGGGGCGGGGAAAAAGTACCGTGAAAAGGGCAGCCGATTTTTTCAAACGGACATAGGGCATGTACACACCGCTGTTTTTTGGGAAGGGTATCCATTTCATGAAAGAGGTAGCGACATCACACAGAAGCCCCCCAAGGATATCATTTTCATGGTTTCATCTCACGCCAAACTTCCCCCCACATGACATCGCATTGGAATTGACGAGGGCCCGGTTCTCTGAGCATCGAAGTGAGCTTTCCCCCGGCTCGTGAAAAAACCCCAATGTATGGTCGGGAGTTTTCCAACATCATCACCATCGACAAGGACAGCAAGTCGGGACCGATTTTTTGGGGGAAATTAAATAAAAAGGCTTCCCGCCCTTACCCCCTTTATTTTAAACATGGGGCGTCATTGGATTTCCAGAGCTTCATCGACGACGACAACGATTTATCGTAAAGGGTGAGTGTTTTTTGTATGCGACACATTACTTCAAACATTGGGTGTTAAAACCTCCATACGCTATCGGAACTTTTCCCGATGCCAAAAAGAAAGCCCCTATATATCAACAAACGCACGGGTTTTCCCGGGGTTCTTATGTGGATTCACCTCTCGAAACCCCCACCTCCGTGCCCCGCGCTCAGAAACCTCTACGTCAAGGGGGAAAAAAAAAAAAAAGTTTCTATCAAATACCTTCTAACCCAGTAGATCGTACGACAGAGGTTTTTTTTGTCATGAAAAACTTAAATTGGGTCGCACCATGTGCTGGCAAATTTGTTCTGTAGGAATTTTGCTCTGCCTCTATCGGTTTGGGGACTTTGAGACTGGATGATTGAAGTGGAAAACCAAAACAAAAAGACGTGCGTGAAAACAAGCCCCTGGTTCGTTTGTACGGTCGGGGGTTTTCCCTGTGACAAAACCCGCAAAAATAGTCGACCTGCCCCTTTGTCTCAAACCCCCCCGCACAAAAAAACCTGGGACCCTTGGGGCGCCCTCTTATCGACAAAAAAGGGTGGGAGAATACTTTGCTTATGGTTTTCCACCGCGTATAAAGTACATCTGGGATTTATACTCAAAAAAAATTTTCGCACGTCCCCTTTAAACTACAAACTTCAAAACATGCATCAGACGTTTGCGGCCATTCTGTCTCATTACCTTCTCTAGCCCCAGAAAATTCCCCGAAAACTTTTCCAAAAAATTTCTCGCCCAAACCCAACTACAGCCAAACGCGCTAAGGTGATGAGATTTTACAATAATTTTTCCCGACTGTAGGGGATGTCGCCCTTCAAGAGGCCGTGTCCCGGCGGCGTGCCCTAAAAAAGGGCGTCCCGGCCGTGTGCCGGCTAAAAACCCAGCAACATGGAAGGTCAAGACGCTTGGGGAGCAAAACAAAGCCTCGAAACCACCGCCCTCACCGGTATTTTCAAAACATTTTCCCGCGGGGTGGAGTCGACGCCGAGCGAGTCATCGTCCCGGGATGAGTGTCCAAAACAACTTTACGCCTAGTCCAACTAGAAAAATGTGGGGGGGACTGCGCCCTGTTTTAAACCCTAAAGAATGGCAAAAACTGGACCTAAAGTCGGTCATATCAAAATTTTTCCCCCCAAACGAAAACCCCCCAGAAGATTGTCTGAAAAATCAAAAATCTCTCGAACGGTGCGGTGCCGTATGGCGTCTCAAAGGAAACACTACGCCGGATCAAAGGGTCACCTATCACACCTGCTGGGCGCGTCTTTGTGAGGTGGGGGAACCCCATCGAGTCGCCGTCGACCGACGGGGAAAGTGGTCGACAAACCCGTCGGCACATTGCAACAATTTTTATCGACACACCGTCGTGGGTGTATGACACGCAACGAATCGACGGGTGTCATGACTAAACAACCACGTGGGGAAAAGCCATCAAAAAACTGGGTCTTATCAGTGCTACTTACTATACACTCAAATCATCGGTTTGGACTATTACATTTTGGTTGTGAAATAAAAAAAAATTTTTATAACGCATTTTAAAAGACACTGTAGAAAAAATATGAAGAATAAAAGTCATTCCTTAAAAATGTATAATTTTGATGTTTTAAATAAAAATATATTTGTAAATCTGGTTTTTTTTACGAGTCCCACTTGCCTTTTCTGCAGAAACCCGATGCCCCGGGTCAATATTAATCTTTTCTCAAATTCTTTTTGCCCGCCAGCCGGGGGCCAGGGGTTTACATAACACGCAAATGATTACTCATTGGGAAACCCCAAGGGGTTTTTGAGGTCAAGTCTATTTTGGCCCGTGAGGTCCAAACGATGCAGGGAAAAAACCCCGTTGCCCCCGGGGCAATGACCCCAAAATCTAAATTTTTGTCTTGTCTGCCCGACATCTGGCGCCGGGGAAAAAAACCCCGTTGCCCCGGGCAATGACCCCGATATCTATTCTTTTTTGTCGGGCCACATATTGGGACCAGGGGGAAAACCCGTGCCCAGGAATACCTCAAAAATTTTTCTTGTCTGTCGGCCGACATACTGGGGCCCAGGAAAAACCTGTTTCCCGGGGGGAAGACCTCAATTCTTTAACAATCATCAAAAACCCAAAATTCCAGGGTGGTAGTCGAGGGGGGGGGGAGGGGATGTGGAAACCGGTCAAAATTTGGTGGGGAAGGGGGTATTTTTTAGCAACCAAACAGAGGGAAAAGGTCACTCAAACTGGCGCAGGGTGCGAAGGGGGGGGGGGGTCTCTGGAACAAATTACCACCTCTACAAAAAGCACCATAGCGCAAGGTCATGCGCTTTTTCCCGGGACAGAGCCCTTTTACAGAAGAGCCCGATGTTCTTCTAGGCATGTCAGCCCTAGCGCAAGCTTCGTGCCGAGCCCCCGTCAAACTGAGCCAGGAAACCCCCCATTGCCCGGGGGAAAGACCTCAATATCTATTCTTTTCTTGTCGGGCTGACATACTGGCGCCAGGGAAAAACCGTTTGCCCTAGGGCATTGACTCAATATCTATTCTTGTTCAACTCGTCTTGTCTGCCCGCAACCCTTTGGCACCAGGGAAAACCAGTCCCTGAGGAAAATAACCTCTCAATATCTATTCTGTCTTGTGGGTCGACATACTGGCGCAAGGGTTGGGGGAAGGCTGAGCCTTGTAACAGAGGAACCAATGTGGGAGGGGGATGTGGAAAGCAGGTCAAAAATTTGGTGGGGGAAGGAGGCTATTTTTTAGCAGCCAATCAGGGGAAAGTAGGTCACGGGTACTCAAACAGGATGTTGCAACATAACACGCAACAAAAACATGATTACGTCCACAAATTGGGGTCAAAGGTCAAATTGGGGTCATACGCCCTGTAAGCTACTCACCTCCTTCTAGTAGGTGATGAACATCATTAAGTTTAAATGTATTATTATTTTGAGCACATATATCATATTTGACTCCAATTCCTTCATTGGATTAAGCTCACAGTAAATTAGGTGGCAGTAAATAGAACGTCAGTTCAACACTAATAGCGATCTCGCCAATAATATATTTACGCTCCAAAATGCTACGTTATTTGTCCATAATTTCTACAAGCTCTATTTAACCTTGGTTTTTTATCGAGAAATACTTTTACTTGGAGCCAGGCCCAAATAATAATCTTTGAAATTAGTCTTTTTTGGAATTCTCTCTGTGATCGTAGAGAGAATGGATGCATTGTCTAGAACGTGATAATGTTTGATGGTTTTGGAAGCAGCTTCTCACTGAAATATATTTCAAAACATTTTTCTATCCATTTCATCTTGAGGGTTCTTAATTAATCATTAAAAGGAGGATAAAATGCCAATCCCTATACATAACCCAGTAAATTGTAAGGCTCAAAGTTTACATTTACAACACATCAAAACACATTATTATGTAAATTTTTTTAGTGCATTATTCCAACTTGTTCCACAGAAGTTTGTAAAAGTCATTCTTGATTAACCCTATTGCAGCACTGTTATAGGTTGATCATAGTCACTTATATACTTAATTTACTGGTTTCATGCTTAAAAAAAAAGGCTTAACTTTGTATTCTGCATTTGTCTTTTCAAAATACTATCTTGACCTTTGTAGATTGATAGAATGATATATTTATAATTTTATTTAATCATCCCCAAATTATTAATTAAATAAATTAGTTTTTTTCTTTTATTCTCGGTTGTGAGTAGACCTGATTGGAAGAAAAGGTGAAAAGATTATCAAATATTAAGATCAAAAGATGCCTAGATTTGGTGATATATTGGTGAGCAAGCTCCCACCTCCATATCTGGCAAGATATTTTGATTACTGGGAGATATCTCGTTTAACTCTAGTAGTTTTACCATGAATCAAATTTGAATTGTGTGTTTGGGCATGACGTGTATAGTTTGTCAGGTTGTTATTGGTGGTGTTTAAAACGATTATCTATTCATTTATTGTCTAAGTATTTCTGTGGCTAGGCCAATGCATTCTGCAATTTCTGTAGTTGCATTGTAGTTGATATATTTGATTTTCTATTTGGTCAGTCATATTGGCCTTTTTTAGGATAATCCATTTGTTGTGCGTCTTCTGTTGAATGAGTTGGAAGGTTGGTGAATTTTGCGGTACTACATATTGGTTTGATCCCAAGGGTCCTTTGACCTGATGTTGTTTATTTTTGTTTGTGGCTGGGTCATCAATTTATTGTGAACCAAAATGTTGCAGAGATAAAAGGGGGATGTTTGAATGTTCTTCTTGAAGCACTGTTGAGAAAAATTTTTGTGATAGGTGATGAGGTTAGGATATTTTAGCCTGTTTTAAAATAGTAAAATTGAGTTTGGTATAAGCTTTTTAGTACTTGTTGGTGAAGGGTATGTTTTGGGAAAGGTTGTTTTTTAAAAGGGCTCTTTATTAGTAGGCCTTTATTTGACTTTTGATGTGTGTTTAGGATTCTTCTGTTGTAAAACCCTTTGAGAATTTGTCTTCTTCATCAGACATATAAGTTGGTCAGGTAACGAGCTTAGGGTTAGAGTGTTTTTCATGAAGGGATAGTTGTGGAAATGTAGGTACTGTGAGGTTTGGGGTTTTGGGTTCATGTTTAGTTCAATTTCCCCATGAATATGCATGGTTTTTGGGAAATTTTCCCAATAAATTGAGGCACTAGGGTTTTAAACTGTAAAAGAACTATAGAAAATTTGGGGTTTAAGAACCGGTCTATATCACCCTTGGAGTCTATATCAACTGAAACTGGCGTTACCCCAAACTAACCCCACTGGGCGGGTTTATTAGATGTGTTAATCATTTAGAGATTTGTAACAATTTAGTAAATTATTTTTTGCATTTTTTTTTGAATTTCAATAAAATATAAAAAGTCCACACAAACCAAAATAATTTAACCTTTAATAAATAAAGTGATTTTTATACAGTATTGATTTCCCCATTTGTTTAAGATTTACCAGAAATTAGGGAAAAAAAAGGTCAAATGATTCAAAAAAACCTTGTTTTTTTAAAAAATCTCATTTTTTACATTTTATAATGCATTTTTTTGATTGGAAAAATCTGTATAAAATTTTAATCCCAATTTGTTTGGTTAATTGAGTGTGAATTTTAAATATTTTTATGATTAGAAAAAGTTAAATTTATATGAAAAATTGGAAAATTTCCCCCAAAACAAAAAACCATTTGTTTTATTTATTTAAATATTGTCTAAAATTATTTTCGGCTATGGTGCCCAAAACGGATACTCAAATTTGGATTTTGGATAAAAATGTTTAAACTCCCCGGCCTGAGTATGGATCATACCTGTCACTAATCTCGCTTTTCTATAGTTAAGAAAAGTTTTTTATAGGGTTGGGAAAAAAACCCATTTTAAAAATTTTAGAAATTTATTAATTTTTTGGTTTTTTGGGTAGATCCCACTAAATTCCTGAAAAATTTTTTTTTTTATTTTCATTTTAAAAAGCTTCGTTTTGTTCTCTTCACCCTCCTTTTTTTCGGGGTGCCTTTTTAAAAAATGAAATTTGATTATTTGTTATTTAGAGTTTATTTTTTTTCCCTAAACTTTTTTAATGCGTTGGAAAGTAGTTTTATTATCATCATCATCATCATCTTCATCACTGCGTCTTATATCCTTTCGGTATTACCTTTTCCCCATGTAAAAAATATTTTAAAAAAATTCTTACTTTAAACTCCATAAAATGTTTTTTAAATTTATTTTATTTCAGAACGAGCTAAAAAAATTTACTAAATTAAGTCATTTGCATTAAAGCACTTACAATATATTTATGAAAATTAAAAATTTTTTCTATTTTTTTCCCCTACTTTTTACTCCCTCTTTTTCTTACCCCCCTTTTTATTATTTCTTTGTAATTTCTTTATTTTATCTCTTAACTGATTTTGGTTTTTTCTTTTTTTTTCCTTGTGGTTAAACCACAAACATTTATTTTAATGTTCTTGTTTTTCTCATATATACCCCTTTTTTTTTGCTTTTTTCCCCAAACTATTTTTTTTTATGTTTCTTTCATCTTCTTTATAATTTATCTTTTTTTTATGCTTTTTTCCCATTTTTTCAAATCTACCCTTTCCCCCTTAATCCTACTGCTCTATCTTTCTCTGCTTTTCTTCCCTTTTTTTTTCCCCTGTCACTCTATTTTTTTTCCTTATTTATTATCCTTCTCTATTTTCTTTTTTTTTGTTTTTTTTTAAAAAATTTCCTATTTTTTTTCTCTTTTTTTTTTTATTTTTTTACCCTCCAAACCCTTTTTTTCATTTTTTTTTTTAATTTAGCTCTTTATTTCTTTAAAAAATTATTCAACAATTCTTGGTCAAGATTGTCAGCCTTTAGCAGTTTTTCCCCCCATCACCCAAAAAAAGTTTTTATCTTTTTTTTTAATTCATTTTTACTGGGCTTTTGTTTAGTAATTTATTCTTAAAATTAGTACACTTTCATAAACACAAATTTTAAATTTCCCTTGATTAATTACCAATACTTTCAAGTTTTCAGATGTAAAATTTTGTTGTTGTTGCAAAAAGTTTTTTACTGTGAAAGATTCTCTCGACTCACATGAAGTCATCGGGCAAAACTTCAGACAAGCTTCTCTGTGAGCTAAGATTGACTTCTGGGAGTGATTTAGTTTGTCCCTTTTAAAATGTCTGCAATACTTGCCATCAATTTCCACGGTTTCATGCAATACTCTTTAAATTTGTGACAATGGCTGTGCCAACTGAGCCAAAAACCCGATTTTAGGTTTTCTTTTTTTTTCCGTTATCTCAACAGCTTTCACAGAGGGAATCCCTCTTCTAAAATTGTGATGTTCCCAAAAAGATTTCCAAAATTGCTTTTTTTCCTAGCATATCCGCAAGGATACTTTTAGCAGGGTGGGAATTTGCTTCTGTAATGGCGACAGTTGTTCCTATCAAAAGTTTGGACTACCTACAAGCAAAAAAGGTTTATATATAAAAAAATCACCTTTTTTCAATATATTGTGTTCTACAAATATAAATTTAAATTTAAATTAAAGTTTCAAATAATGTGCGGAAGGTGAAATCAATAAAAAGTGGTAAGCGCTATGTATTTTATATATTTAAAATTCTGTGTTAGGGATCGGGGCTCAACCCCGGTCCTGGACATTTTATCGATTGCCCCAAACCCCTTCCCTTTACCTCTGACAGACGTGTATATAAAATTTTTGAATGTGTGGAATGTCAGGCTTCCCCCGTGGGTTTTGGGTCCCAGTTAAACGTAGGGCCCCATTCTCTCGCAACCACCCTACCATCACACATTGTATAAATGCGTTAACCCCGAACGGGTGAAGGCGGTGCTAAAATATTTTAAAAATAAAATATTAATAATAATAATAATAATAATAATAATAATAAAAAATAATAATAATAAAACGAAAATGCCAAAAGTTTACAGTCTATGTTTACCAAAAATGTTTTCTCAACAATTTCTTTTGTATTTTCTTTCACGGACAGAAATGTGCTGAAACTTATCCACAATAACCAACAATTGAATTTAAATTCTTTGGCTTTGCATGGAGTTTTTGATGAGCCATTTCTATTGTAATAGAGAAAAAACACTCTATATAAATATTGAGATAGTTTAATTTTGGGTGGTATACTGACCCAAAACAGGGGGAATCCTCAAATACAAAATAACCTTTTTATGATTTGTTGCTCAAAATGTATCGAGGTTGCCACACACTTGGAAAACCAGGAAGATGCATGGAATTTTGCAAAATCTAGTAAAAATATCTGTTAATTTAGTACATTTAACTGAAACCTTAAAATATTAGGTTTTTGGATTGATGAAAAAGTGAACTCAAAACTAGCCACACTGATTCAAACAAATCTTATTACCCCTCAAAACAAGGGTTGGGAAGTGACATAAGATTTATTTATATTTCCCCATCAATTTTAAATCATACTCTTTTAAACATAAGTTACACTTCAACACAAGTCAATTTGGTGAAAAACTAACTTGTTATTACTTCTTTCTTCAATCTAAGCTGCCTGGAAAAATGGGAATTCCTTTATGGAAAACACAGGTAATTTGGTAGTAAGAAAATAGTGGCGACACTGATTTATTCACTGTTGCTATTTGTAACTAATTCTACAATCTCTAATGGTTTTTTTGAGTTCTTTAATTTAATCTAAAATAATATTTTGCTGATGGCTTGTTCATTCACCATTAGCAGGATATGTTAAAATATCAAACAACTCATTAAATTGTTCTATCACTTAAGCATTCCGGTACAAAGGTAATTTTCTTTTTATATACATCATTACTTTAAAAACTCAATGAAATAATAGCCGAGTCACAGTTTTTATATTTTGTCCATTGCAACCTTAAATGAAGGTTTGTCAGTTTTGGTACAGCTTTAATATCTTTTAGTAGTCTGTTTACTATTTCCTGTTTTTTTTTGTTTTTTTTGCAATATATATTTACTTTGAAGAGCAAAGTCTGTCCATCAAGTGATTTCTAGCAAATCTTAATTAAATAATAACCTGCTTCAGTGGCCGCATGGTCTAAACCTTCCTCATCTCTAGCCATAACTAGTACATAAGCATATAAACCCAAACAGATAGTAAGACGCGCTAAAAAATAAAAAATAATGATGTTAGCAAATACATATACATTTTATTGTAATGTCAAATGTGTTCTCAAATTATGTTTAAGTGTGCACAATTCACAATTTTTTTTTTTTCATATAGCTCTATTTCCTTTCTCGTGTCACATTGCTTTTACTTGAAAACTACATTTTTAAATTCCATTTATTGATTTAATTTATGATATATTCAGTAATTGGCTGGTCAAATTAAACTGGTTGTTTCCAGTTTCCTAACCAATTTACATGCCATGCAGTCTGTGTTTAAACTAAATGGGCCTAAAAACTTTTTTTCTTTCTGTCAAAACAGCCTGATAACTTATTTTAATCTTATCAAAAGAGAGCACAGTGTTTGATAAGTTATTTTAAATCTTTAAAGTGTAATTTTGGTCAAGTTTCAAGTTTGAAGCTCTTCATAATGAACTATTATATTATTATTACAAAATATAATTTTCATACATCAAGTCATTATATCTGCACTTTCATTTTTTTTATAGATATCATCCATTCTTATAAAATAACAAAATAATAAAGTAAAATGTTATCATGTTGGCCACAAAGAAATATTTTTGAATTTTTTAAACTGTTCTTCCAACCAAAATTAGGGTATATTCAGATCTGGCTTGCTCACCAAAACTACCCACCAAAGCACTCCATATTTTCAATGGCCACCTATTGAAGATGGCTTTAATGAGATCACCCATAAGATCAGGAAGCTCATAAGCATACTAATGATTAATGGTGCTGATGATATATAGGCCAGATTAAATCAAGAATAGTTTCTTTAACGTCTGTTCGCAGAAATTTGGTAATGGGGCCTCCTTCATAAAATCACCTCGCTCAACTTGAGAATTGAGTCTTTTGACTCTTCAGTCTATTATTGACACACAACTCCAATCTCTTTTTGGCAAAACCTCAGAAGTTCTTATCATTGCCTTTTCCTGGTCAGGTACAGTGTCAAAACTGTGTGTGCTTAGGAGGTTGGTGATATGTCATTTGGTGGAAAAGCCAAAATTTACCTCATGAGTCATGAGGTTTCAATCCCATCATGTGTGTACCATGGTGTTAAAAACTTTATTTACAACTATAACTTAAACTGCCCACTTGATGTGCTGGCCATGACAATATTTCCTCAGGAACCAAATTTATTTCTCACTAGAATTCGATGTATGATGCCGTATGGAACTATGGGTCGGTGGGGATGCCCAAACCACACTCTCACAGTGAACTGTGTCATGTGCTCTGTAAGGAAGGTCCTAGTTCTCCTAAACTCGTTTACATGTAATTCCACCTTCTGAATGTAGATGAGTGTAGTTGCCTTCCTGATGGGGAAAAATCTTACAAATCTTGCTAAAAAATTTCAACCATTCCAAAAATATTGATATTGCCTCCCCATCTCGAGGATGTGGGCCAGATAACTCTGCAACCACTAAAACCTGGTACTTTGGAATTATTGCCTTATATTCCTTAACACGATTTGTGGTGCTGTACTTTGCCTTTTGACCTATTTCACAGCTTTTCATTGCAGTTCCAAACCCGGGCCAAAACACCAACCTCTTCTAAATAAAAAATACTCCCTCAGTTCCAAAAATGACCCTTATTAAATGAACTTTCCTTAGTAAGATTATCTTAGAGCTTCAGCGAATCACTACCTTGTGCACAAATTTCAACATTGTATTAGGGGTGAAACAACCCGGTATACTAGTCTGCCCAGAATTTTAGTTTTTGAGTATGGTCCCCTCGTTTATTATCGGTAGGCATTGCCTTTGTTGCCCTGATTTTTCTAGGGGCTCTAGGATTTTAATTACCGAGGGTTTTCCCAAAAACTGAAGAAATCCAAATCCCGTAATGCCTCTGCTTTCCCCAGGAATGTCACTTAGAGCACAGCCAAAACTATAAAACTCTGTGGCTTTGGATCCTCATATGATATCTGATGATTGGGTCTTCAGCGCTGTTGTCTAGGCAACCAAAATGATTTACATTATGAGTTCCTTTTCCCAGATAAATAGATAAAGTCTAGATCAATTTCCCACATAGCTAAAATCCATTGTCTTAGCTGCCTACTATTTAAATTTCCTGGAGTCATAAAAGTAAAAGCCTTGTAGTAAGATTGGAGCCAAAATACTATCCTAAGGCAATCCTCCTCAGTAACAGCGTAGTTTCTTTCAGCTTGCCCAAACTTCTTCCTGCCCAAATACCCACTTTCTCAATGGATTGCAAAGACCAAACTTTTCAGGGCCTTAGCACTGGCGTTAGCTTTGGCCTAGAGTTGGTTGTCGTCCTGGGCTAAGACATATCTCATTTGATTAAGTAGGGCGTCAACCGTCCCCCTCATATCTACCTTGAAATCCTTTCGCTGGATATTAACCGATCAAGCAGCTGTTTGCCTCATCGAAACTAACCTTTTTAAAAATAATTCAAGCCCTTGCTTCCACCGATTTTTTTGGGTTGCACAAAAAGTATTCTAAAATTTGTTTTAAATAAATTTCTTAGCTCCTTTTACCCCTTGTTGATTCATTTGGACTCCAAGCATATAACCCCCAAAGGTAGTAAAAACGTGGTGTTAAAAAAAGGCGACTCCCCCAAACTGTTGCAATGCAGCGGCATAAGACTCCTGTGGCTTTCTTTTGGCTTATCTGAATCTGTCCTACCTGCCGACTTAATCCCCGAAATAATTCCATTATACCTTGCATAAGTATGACCTGCTTTCTCCATATAAATGCAGAATCAAATAAAACACACATAAAAGGAACTCTCCCAAAAGAAACAAACGGCAAGACAAACTAATGTATGAACGTCCTTTCGAACAATAAGTATTTAGTAATACGTGTTTGGAAGGAGCTTGCTTAGGATCTACCCTAGCCTAACCGAAGGAGCAAAGGAAAACAAACAAACCCCACAAACACACAAACACACAAAGGAAAATTAGGAAAATTCCTAAGCCCACCAATTCCCGGAAGTATAATAGGGTTTTCAGTTGACTGAAATGACCCTTTCTGGGGTTCACTCTATGGTACCATTAGCTCTACTCTCACCAGGGTCAAGAACTGTTCAATTGTCGTAGGGTGGACCACCTGATCTATATTTAAGATTTGATGCCTTCTCAAGCTTTGCTTAAATTTTGAAAGCTTAAACACTCCCCAGTTTCCCCAGTTTTGTTCTGTATCTTTTCAGCTGCCCATTTTTCTCATACCATTTTGTTATTGATTTGTGCACCCTTATTGACTATTTAAATGCTTTTCCCAGTGTTTTACTACCGTTTCTGTGCCCAAACCCTTCCCAGTTTGTTGGAAGATCTCCATTGGGTTTGATTGGCTGTAATATATCTTACCCAAACAATTGTTTAAAGGGAGTCTTCCTTGGCTAGCATGTTTGCAGTTCTAAAGGCCAGTATCAGCTGGGATTTAAATTTTAACGCCCCATATTTTATGATTTGCAAGGTGATATGCAATCAGTGCATTTTTTTAGGATCCTGTGGAACCTCTCTGCTTGTTAGGGATTGGAATAATAAGACAAAGTCTTGGTTTTTTCAAATGCCCTTGTAAAACATATGTCCCGAGTGGAATTGGCTACCCCTTTCTGGACACATTTGAGCAAGGCAATACAAAGTTTCTGATTTGTTTCTGTCCAATGGTCTAGACATGTATTTGCCATTGCATTTTAGTGGAAACATCCAGATTTTACTTAAACAAGCTGCCTATGCCATTAAAAGGTTTGGTATGTCCAGCCCTTTTTCTGGGTAGTGGCCCAAACAAATCTATAAACCTTTCCTCCAGAATATCATGACTTAAAAACACAAAGCCCCATATTTTGTCATTTGGATTGACTTGGCCTGGTTTCATGTCTCAAAACTTCTCACTTGTTTTACGTTGTGCTGATCCATATTTTCCCAAAAAAATAATTCACAAATGTCCCCCTAGAGGACACCTATGTAAGTGTATTACGAGTATATTGAGTACACTCCTGGTTACCTTCTAATCGGATTTCACTGTTTTGATTTGTTTAAAATAAGCTCCTTTGACCATCCTACATTTATAGAGGTTGATGGTCCCTACGTATTTCTCCTATGATTGGGACCTTCCTTTGGCTCTTCCTAAGGGAAATAAAAGATGTCATTACTTGCTATAAAATAGATAATGATACCAGGGCGCAAGCTTCCTTTACAGTTTTTTTCTAGTTCATTCTCTTCAAACATTCGGCGGAACCTTCGGCTACATATTTAAGTTTTCGTGGGGATCACTTACCACTTAAAACTGAGTGATTCTAACCATACACAATGCAATCCACCTGTATCTTTCTGGTCTGCCTAGGGTGACACACCAGTAGTCTAGTACGACCTGGTAAATCACTCTCTGATTGGCCGAGACAGGTCACGGACCACGCCTCCTGCTCTCTGATTGGCTGTTATTTTCCCCCCCCCTGACCTATTTCCTCTGATTGGCTGAGCCCCCCTCCCCCTCCCGCCGTCCCAACCACGTTCATGTTTTGGGGAATAATGATCGTTAATTGATTATTGTTAATTAATTGGTAGGATTTTTTTATTCACGGTGGCCGTGTTGGTTCTTGCTTAGTTGGTAGGTGTTAGGGGTTCCTCGCGCCATGGCTGGAGACCTTTCTTATCAAACTTCATCATTAATTATTGTTTTAAATTTATTAATTGGTAGAATGGGGGGGGGTCGGAGTTTTTATTTATGGTACGGGCAGCCATTGAATAAAACTCGACCCCCCCCCATCCTACCAATTACCCGGTTCACCTACCATTGTGAAAATTTGAACGCGTTTTAAGCGGCGGTTGGGAGTTACAAACGGGCGGCGGTGCGGTTAGTACGGAACGTTCACCATGCTTGGAACAAGCTTTTATTAATTTAATGTTTGTTGGTCATACGATTGGGGCGTGCCTATATGACGGGGGGGAATGTTACAAGTGTGGCGGTGAGTGATAGACAGGTAATTTACAAATAGAGGGCGAGGCTATATCGAGTTTTGCGACTCGACCTGTCACACGATAAAGCGATGGAAGTACTACCCAATGAGAAATCGAAGCGAATAATGTGTGAATGACGTGCGCCTTTTACAATTTCCCGCAAGGGGGGTTTGGGGTAGCTGTGTTGTCACGACCACCAGCCGCCTTCCGCCCGCCCACCACACGACGCCGCCGTCGCCGCCCCCGAGACACAGGCAAACCCCGCCCAGGCAAGGCGACTCAGCCTCAGGAAACCCCCCACCAGAGTCTTTTCCTTCTCCGGTCAGTAGAGTCACCTGCGTCGGGTTAAATGGCGTATCCACAGTCAGATCGTCTGTCTCCCAGTCACCTACGTGCCCCCCCATCACGGAGGTAAAGTCCGAAAAACCCTGTAAATCTGAGGTTTTAAACAATTTACAGAAATTACAAACTTTTAAAATTATAGGTAAATGCCCCCGACATACTCAGTCTGGGCAGTTTCGGAAAATTTTTCCCTTCCAAAGTCAATATATTTTTGGTTGTAAGCGCTTTAAAATCTAAAAGCACGCGTAAAATTTATCTTGGGGGGGGGGGAACAAAGTGTGTGTTTTAAAGTAAATTTAATAACTAGACTACTTGTGCTGTATCAAGTTTAGCGTGACATTTTTAAAAAAAAACGTTAAATTTTGTGAGTTTTTTTTTTTTTCTGATCTCCAATTGAATTATGCCGTTTAAATGCCTGGATCCTACCAAAGCCTCCAATCTTTTTTCCCACAAAAGCTAAAAATATTGCCCCCCGGGATCCTGTAGGGACGGAAGGTATTTTGCAGGGCGTTTAGCCCTGATCGTAAAGAGGAACACAATCTGTATGTGCTTAAAGAATTTGGGAGAAAAAAAAAAGTTAAAAGTTTTGCATCAGAAAGCCGAACCTAATGTTTTTGCTTGAGTTTTTAAAAGAGTAAATTGCAGGTAAAAACGTGGGACATTGTCAATATACCTTAGCGCGTCTTGAATTATTTTGGAGGTGCTGCTATCATTTTTAGATGTTAGTGCCTTTTTATGATTGGTCAAAAGCCCCTATATAATATTGTGCTTGTTTTAATGTTTTAAATTAATCAATTTTGATTGTCAAAAAAAAAAAACAAAAAAAATTAAACTCCTACTCATTTTCTATGGTAGATGTCTTTTATATTTTTGGTCAAAAGCCCCTATTGCTGCTTGTTATAATTTTTTTTAAATTTAAATAAATTTCCCCGTCGTCAATAAATTTAATTGGTTGGGAAAACCAAGACCTAAAGGATCGGCAGCATTGTTCCCACCCAAAGAGCTTGAAACTGCCCAATTTTCTGTTGTAATAGAGGGGCAAAATTTTTTTAAATCCGAGGGGTTTGATATTGTTTGAGTGGCTTGATTTATGGGTTTGGGGGTGGGGGGGTTTTGTAGGGGTTTAAACACAGCATAACATTTTTTAAAATATTTCCATTCCCAAAAACAAAACAAAAAAATTTTTTAACTTTTATAAAAAAAACTTATGGGGGTTTTTAAAATTTATTTTAAATTTAATTGTTTAAGTTTTAAATATGAAACTTATATAACATTTTCCTAAAAAAAAACAGTCACTTAAACAGCAACAAGAAATTTAATGTCTGCAACTTTTAAAAAAAAATCATATTATTTTAAATTTAATGGGAAATATTTACAATATTTTTTTCCCAAGTGAAATTTACCAAATATGGGGAATGTGGCCTCGGTATAAATATGATAAAAATATTATATACAAACAATTTATTTATATATTAAATAGTTTTAAATTAAAAATTATAAATATTTTTTATTTTTGACTAAAAATAAAAAAAATTATATCAATTGTTTTTTAGTTTGAAATAAATTATCAAACAGTTGCTAGAATTAAAATATATACAAACAATAATTGACTAGAAAAAAAAATAGGTAGGGGGAAGACTGTACGGGCAAAAAAAAGATTAAAAAAAGTAACCCGGGTGCATAAAAAAAAATAAAAAAATATGCTTTTTTTCATGCAGAAAAAAATTGAACAAAAAATTCAAATTTTTTAAAAAAATGGTATGTCAGGGAAACTGTCAATGAAAAAAAAAAAAGATGATTATTAGCCCGTCAAAATGATACCTTTTATTGTGGCGGGGGGCGTTTCAAGGATTTGTACCCAAACGGAACGTTTAAAAACATCGGTTATCCGACTTTTGGGTGACAGGGCCGGTAGACTTTAGTCTGCGAAAGGGGTACATACGTCGCAAGCCCTTTTCTTAAAATTTTTGTGCGGTATTGTTGTATCTTTCCGCGCTGTTCTGTGACCATCGCTTTCAAAATTTTCAAAATTAACATCGTTGGGTTTTCCCATAGTTTATGGTGACCCCTTGAACCTTGCACACCGTTTTTGTTTGGCAGGAGCGCCCCCAAACAAATCGTTACGCGTATTCTTGGGACCGCCGAAACAAAGGCCTAATGTAGCTTCCCGGGCCCGTAACTGAAGTTATCAGTGAGGTCAAAAAAAAAGTCCCCGGTCGGTGGACTCCAATCGCCGGGGCGTCGGTAAAATAGAACGTTTTTTGTATCTTATAAAAAAACGCGGTCCCCAATTGTTTAAGGATGCTGTATAATGCAACCAAAACCATAGCAGTCGTGTAGCACCCCCCGCCACCTCAGTTAGGGTTAGGGCGCAACGCGTCACCGCTTCCTTGTAATTGGGAACAAAACCTCACATTTACATCAAGACGCTTCCCAGATTTACGGACCCGTCGGGGACTTGTGGTTTCCCGTAGTCGTTGAAAAACGGTACGTGTGGTAAATCGGGTCTTTGCCCAAACTTTCCCCATATAATTAAAAAATTTACCCAGAGTGCGGAGAAGGTTTTTTACAAACAAGCCGAAATCGATTTTACCCCCCCCCTTTTCCTCATAATTTAAATAAAAGCTAATTTTCCTTTGTGAGGTACACCACTCTGGCCATTGCTGGCTTCTTTTTTAAATTTTTCAAAAAAAGTATCAATGTCCCCTGAAACGGGCCCCACCAGAACGCGTCTGACGGTCGAAAAGATACATTGTCTCCCCATTTCGTGTATGCTTCAACGGTGAGCCCTTTTCAAGGCTTTTCCCGGGTTCGTCACTCACCCAGACCCTGTCAACCCGCGATCTTTTTTGTCGTTTTGCTGACACGCGCCTTGGTTTTTCTCCTCCCCGCATTTCCTGCACAAGATGAACTTTTCTTGCTGCATCCCTGTAGGCAAACGGGGAGGGAAAAAACTGCGGGGGCGACGGGGAACTTTGGCTATGCCTTTTTATTGACTATAGACGGAAATTTGGTTCCAATTTAATTTTGGGGTGGCCGCTGGGTATTTTTTGTATTTCAAACGTAGGATACAATGAAAACATCCAAGTACTTGATCTTCTCCCTACAAGAAAGGTCTGCTTCGTGAAGAGCTTGATAAATTTGTACGCCCGAAAGAATGCACCCCGGGGTGAGGGTTCTTGGTATACCCTCTGCCGGATACAAAATTTTGCCAAGTCCTGTCTGTGCGTTTTCCCCATTAAACAAAATCCCACATCTCTACGACCGTGAGCCGGCATTCTTAAAATTTTAAACAAGCCCTGGGGCTTCAAAAACGCGTCTCCATGCTCGTGGGGACTTTTTTGATAGGGGTGGTCCTATCAGGGTAACAAGGGGCACCCCGGCAAAAACAAACCCCGAACTGGAAGACGGTGGTGGTATCCCAGCTTTAAAACGCCGTTACCGTCGCCCTAAAAATATTCTTCAGGCCCTTCCCGCATGAAGAATGAACACCGCGGTGGGCCCCCAGCAGAGCCATTGTACGACGTCGACTTTGGTTTTTCCCCACCCATAGCCACCGTTAGGGATAATCCGATGGTATTCTCCTTAAGATGATTTCGGCGGGAACCAAAAAAGGCCCCTCCCGCATGTACACCTCTTTGAAAAGGGGCCACCTTTTCTTTCTCCATGAGCAACTCTTAACTTCAGGGAGGCCTTCCGTAGGATCTCTACATCTTTCACCAATACAGTTCCAACTACGTTTAAAAACAAAACATAATTTTCTTTGACCACGCCCGTCATACCCCTTCTTAAATGTCCTTTCCCTCAAATGACATCTTGCCTATGCCCTATCCCCCTTTGGGGGGAAAAGGGAGCCCTATACCCCCCGTTTTTTTTTTATTTAAAAAATGGGGGAATGTCTCTTTACCAAAAACTCGCCAGGGCCAAAAATTTTTTGGGCAATTTGGGCCGAATTGGGAGAAAGTTCAGCGAGTCAATCAAGTGGAGCGGACCGTAACGCATGGACTGTTTTCCCCCCGTTCATTATAAGTTCTGGGTCCCTTTTTTTAAACCCCCATCATTATCTTTAAAAAAAAATTTCCATCAAGGATTTCGGTTTGGCCGAGGGAAATATTTTCCTTAAATTTGGAAAACTTTAATTGTTCTATAAATTTTTAAAAAAATTGGGCCATTTGGGATCACCTTGAATAGCGGTCCTTTCGCCCCCACAGTCGGTGCAAAGATAGTCATTTTTATCTATATTACCAGGGTTACAACACGATTGCACGAACCCTAGGTTTGGTTCGTGCAGGGACGGCCGGCCGCACCTTGAGGAAGCGTTTCTTGTCTGCATTAAAAATAAGAATAAAACAGAAATTACTCTTTTCCCGTGACGGGTTTGACGGGGTGCTTTTTAAAAACAGAAATGACCAAAAAGGGCGATGGGTCTCGCATACCTACAAAAATTCATAAACTATGGAAAAAATTTGATCTTTTTCCCAAAAGAAAAATTGCCCGTATACTCGCAAAAAATTTTTTAATAAGACCCATTGTGAGCGAAAAACCCGGGGCGTTTATGGTTTTCAAAGCACGTTGATTGTGAACCAACGCCCGCATCTTTTTAGACCCCGATCGGCCTCCGCTACAAACCCCTTTTGCGTAGCACTTTTACAGGCGGATTTTACTTGTGCGCATTCTTATGATCAAAAAGGCAAACGGGATTCTCGGGAAAAAGTACCCCCCTTAAAAGCGGCTGAAGGATGTTATGCGTCAAAATGGGTTTTTCTTGTCGCGTGACAATAAAAATCAAGGTACCCCTTTAAAAGGAAATTTTGGATGGATAGGCCCCTTTATAGGACCCGTCTCCCTCGACGTTCCCTGAAAACCCGTGATTTTTTATTCGGAGAGGTTGTTTGAAATTGTTTCAGTTCAGGAGCCCCCCCCTTTTTAAAAAATTTTTAACGGGCATCACGGGATGTTCCTCTGCTTTGAGTTTTTGAATATTACGAACCCATTTGATTTTCAAAGGTGTTACGTCCCCTCATCAGGTTCTTTTTTTTTGTACATATAGCTTTTTGGGGCAACCAGTGCAGGAAAGGCAAAGACCTGCCATTTTTAATCGTAATGATCCATGGTTTTGCGGTATTTGTGCAGTGGGAGAGAGTTTATCACATTTATGACTACCCCTCCCGGAGGGCCCTTAAAGTGGCAGAGTTTTAAAGTACAGGGGTGCTGTACTTAAAAACAAAGTATTTTCTCTGCAAAATGACTTAGTTTTCAAACACTCCTAGCGTTAGCGGGCTGTCGCCTAAATGAGCAACACAGGGTAACGTTAGTCGGCTATCAAAAATAAGCCTACGTGATATCGGCGCTAACGCCGTGGTCCCCGCAGCCGTGGAGCAAATTGTAAATTTTTTTTCAAGCCAGCTTATTGCGTCACGATCGCTGCTGGTCACCAAGATTACGGTAATTTCTCTACCGTATAAAGAAAAAGCCTCAATTTTTTAATCCTCTCTTCAAAGAGCGGAGAGGGACGCCATTTTGCAATGTTTCCCCCCTACCTATTTACCGGGCCCCTTTCCTGTTTTGGGCCGAAAGAGGGCCTCAGTAGCCGCCTCCACCTCCTGTCTTTCCGCACCGGCCGGGGCTTGAACCCCTTCCCCGGGTTGGGGAGGGTGAAGCTGTTCCGGCCGGCGGGGGAAAACCGGGGGTCGAACCCCCTTCCCGGGCGCGGGTCTCTGCGGGTACGCCCGGTTGGGGGGTCCCAAGTGGGGTCTAATTTTTAAAGTGCGGTAGCGATTCGCTAGCGTTTTTTCATTTGAAAACAACTCGAAACCCCCCAATTTGAAATTCTAGCGCGAAAATGACGTACACGACGAATAGCGAGGGTTCTATCGCCGCCTTTCACCGTGCAGAAGGCCTTGTCTATCGAATAAGCAATAAAATAAAAATGGTGCCATCCCCCTCTTCGGTTTTCACTTTTGAGAGTGATTTTGTTGAAATAAAAACCCATCACGTACAAAAATGTTTCAGAAGGAAAAATAGATTGCTTTTTACACTTTATGCAAACCTCAATACAAATATTTGTTTGGGTGAAAACGAAAAATATATATTCAATTTTTTTAATTTCCCCAATCGTCAATTTGAGTGAGCCCGGTAACGTGACCGTCTATGATTAAGGGAAACATAATTTTAATGATCGTATTAGAAACATATAAATGTTTTAATTTTTATTTTTAGAAATACACAAAGGGATTTGACCTACGTGATAACATAATAGTCGTTAAAAAAAATTTAAAAAGGTATTAAATTAAAAACCCTAGGCTACTTAATTTTGAAATTTTGTATGTAGGTGATTTATTTAAAAATTTAAAATTTAAAGGGTTTTTGACATAAAATTGTACACATTTTAAAATAAGGGTTGTACACATTTTAAAATAAGGCTAAGTAAGCTAATTTTTTCGCTAGTAAAAAATTTTTTTTGGGTTTATTTATGGTTTAAATATAGTTCGAAAATAAAATAAAATTTTCTGAATTCAATTACGAAAAAGTGATTTAAAACAGACAAAAAAATTTAAAAATTTTACTGGTTGTTTTGAACCCTTGATTTTAATTCGGGTCAAGGCGCTACCCAAATGTGCTAAATTGGATTGTTTCCCGAGAAAAGGTTTTTATTTAGTCATATATTTTGAGAAAAATTTTTAGACAAGTTTAGATGATCAATTGGAGATGGGTTTCCCAATAAAAAAAAACTAACCGTTTTTATATGATTTAAACAAAAAATAATATTGTTTACTTTTAGTTACGTATCTTGTATAAGAGTGTTGTGGATTCCATTGCCCCAACCCTTTGGACGTCAGGTTTTTAAGGTTGCAGTTTAAAAACTCAGTGAAAGGAAACAAAACTACACCGCCGCACGACATTAGAAACCTTCAAATAGCTCTGTTTCAGACACCCTGCGATTTGCGAGTTCAAAGTGCGAGTTTAGCTCGCAAGCGAGTATTTTCGCAAGTTTCAAAATTAGGGGTCCTCTGGTGGTGGTGTGAGGGGGATGGTGTTGCAATTTCCTTCCTCCAGTTGCCCTATAACACACACAACACACCTGTTAATCTAACTCAAATGAGGGGTTAAAATTTACAAGGAATCGAAACCGACCCTTCGCAAGAGTGTAATAAATACACCGTCCATGGGTGTTAAATCTATTGCTATGAAGGGTCGCAAGAGTGTAAATAAATACACAGTCATGGGTGTTAATCTATTGCTATAAAAGGGCTGAATGTGAAATGGAATCGAACCCGCCCCTTTACAAGTGTTTAAATAAATAGACAGTCCATGTTTTAAAACAACAGGGAATCGAACCAGGCCTTTACAAGTGTTTAATAAATACACAGTCCATAACTGTTAAACATAAAGGGAATCAAACCCCCCGGGGCCCTTTCACTAGTGTTTAATAAATACACAGTCCATGACTGTTAAACTTACAGGAATCGAATCCCCGCCCTTTCACTAGTTTTTTAAATTTAAATACACGTTAAAGGATGTTAAACATACAGGGAATCGACCAGGGATCCTTCGCAATGTTGTGTGTGTAGTAAATACAGTCCAAGGCATTTAATTTATCACCATGCAGGGCTAAATATACAGGGGAAACGAACCCGAGACTTATTTTAGCACTATTAAAGCTTAAACGCGCATTTTCGCTGATGCCCTGGAATCAAACCCTGGACCCCTCTCTAATTAATAAAGCAAAAAAGTTTTCCGCTGAATATTATAATTTTAATCCGTCGAGGTAGGAAAACAAAGTTTATTTATCTTTTATTCCCCCTAAAAATATTAACACCGCTTTTCACAAAAACTTCTGACGAACATAGCCCAAAAGGCACTATATTACACAAAATCAGTAACGTTCAAAATTAAAAATAAGTTTCTTTTAATTATGTTTAAAATATTGTTTTGAGTCGGACAAAAAAAGAAATGAAATATTAGAGAAAACTTAAGTTTAGTTATTTTTAAAAGTAATATATTAACAGGTAATTAAAGAATTAAAGATCTTTACATTTTTAACAAAACTGTGATCTTTTAAAAAGTGCTGGCAACCAAAATCTAAACATGTGATTTTCGAACTGTCATCCATGTAAATAAAACCTAGGAATCGAACCCGGGACTTATTTTAGCACTATTAAAGCTTAAACGCGCTTTTTCGCCGATGCCCTGGAATCAAACGCTGGACCCCTCTCTAATTAATAAAGCAAAAAAAAAATTACACTGAATATTATAATTTTTAATCCGTTGAGGTAGGACACAAAGTTTATTTATCGTTTTATTCCCCCTAAAAATATTACACCACTTTCACAAAAAAAACTTCTGACGAACATAGCCGCAAAATGGCACTATATTACACAAATCAGTAAGTGTCAAAAATGTACTTTTTTTTTGTTTAAAATTTTTTCGGTCGGACAAAAAAAGAAAAGAAATATTTTGAAAAACTTAAGTTTAGTTTTTTTTAAATGTAATATAAACAGGTAAAATTTAAAGAATTAAAGATTTTACATTTTTAACAAAACTGTGATCTTTTACAAGTTGGCAACCCAAAATCTAAACTGTGATTTTCGAAATGTCACCATGTAAATAAAACCAGGAATCGAACCCCGGGGCTTATTTTTGCCTATTAAAGCTTAAAGCGCATTTGCCCATGCCCCCGGAATCAAACCTGGACCTCCTCTAAATTAATAAAAACAAAAAAAAAAAAATTACACTGAAAATTATAAATTTTTAAACCGTTAGGGAGGACACAAAGTTTATTTATCGTTTTATTCCCCCTAAAAATATTAACACCGCTTTCACAAAAAAACTTCTGACGAACATAGCCGCAAAATGGCACTATATTACACAAAATCAGGGTTTTTTAAGTGTATACTAGTCAATTCGATCTCGGAAAGATATAAGGGCGTGTGTGGCGCGCGAAGAGGAGAGAGAAATACCATAGACTATTTTCAACTTGTGGCTACATGTAGCATGTTTTACATAGCAGCGGTCCGAGGGCGTCCAAATCTGCCCAAACAGACGGGGGAGCATTTCCTGCGACGCTTGTGTGCCTCATGGGTAGGGGGGCGGCGAGAGGATGCCCGGGGAGGTGGTTAGGCCCCTCGGGAACGGCAGAGGAAATTGCGTCCGCCCCGGGTTTCCTCCGGCGGGGACATCGCGACGCTAGCAGACAGTCCGTCATCCAATCCCTGTGGGTCCCAGTAGTCTGAAATTAAAATAAAATACATATTAATTTGATTTAGGGATGGGTGGGGAAAAAGCACCGGCACGTCTCTGATTTTATATCGTAGACTGGGTTTTAAAATTTCACCCTAGAGCAAATTTTCGTCCCCGACGCACACGCCATTTTCTGTAAGATCTGCAATTGGTCTAGATTATGGGATCCCCGAGGTTGTACGCCATGGCAACCAAAGGGGGCTCTCAACTAGCAAAAAAAAAAAATAAACCATTGTACTCCACAGAGTATTAAGAAAAAAAACACCATTAAAATATACTAAACGATTAAAAAAACATACCGATTGTTTTTATTTTCTAGCGACTGAAGCTATCTTGGTGTTACGACACTAATTACAAATTTTAAAATGACGCTTTGTGATTTGGCTGTTTTTATAACCAGCTCAAAGGGGCTTGCGATCTAAATACAAAAAGGGGTTCGGCGCATGCGCAAGACTTATTTTGCATCGGCTTTCCCCACGACTCGGTGGATGGGGCTCTCTGTCCGTCAATAGTCATTAAACTTTAGTTATTGGTAAAAGTTTTAGTAACTAGTTTTTTCCCCTCCTGCTTCGCCCTAATAATGACGACATTTTTTTAATTTTTAATAAACTGTTTTGGTCCAGTAAACTTTTTTTAAAATATCTTTGCTTTTTTTTTTCCAAATTCTAGCTGTAAATAAATTTTGCCGTTTTTAATTTCTAATTTTTAAAATTTCGTAATAAAGTTTCATTAAATTTTTTTAAAAATTTTTTAAATTTTAAAAAGAAAAACTAAAAAAAAATTTAAATTTAAAAAAAAATTTTTAACTCATCTAAAAAACACATCATATTTTTATATTTAATCACTAAAACAAAATTTTTTTGAGTTGATGGACTTTTAAAACCCCCAAAAAGTTTTTATAAAAGCCCCTTTTAAAACGGGACCCGCATAATGATAATCCCCTATTTGTGTTTAATTTAAAACCGAGGGGGCAGGGGTTTAATTTTTTGATTGAAAAGCACTAAAGTTTTTTTGTTTTCAACGAAATTTTGCTCCCCTGTCCTTTCCCTTTTGGGCGAGCGTTTGGTAAGTTTTCCCCACCCCCCGGGGAAATATACTGTGAATATTTAAATATATTTTTTTTTTGCTGGGGTTTTTTTTTAATATTTTTTTACAAAAACAGTGAAAAGTATACTGTGAAAATTTACAAAAAAAGGGGGGAAAAGTGGCCCCCGGGACAAAAAAAAATAAAAAAAATTTTAAATTTTTTTAAATTTTTACCCAAAAAAAGAAAATAAATATAAAAAAACATTGATAAAAATTTCGAAAAAAAAAAAGGGAATCCCGGAAAGACCTTTTCGGGGAAAAAAAAAAAGATAAAAAAAAAACCCCGGGGGATAAAAAAAAATAAAAAAAAATTTTTTTAAAATCAAAAAGGGTTAAAAAATAGTTTCCTTTTATTTACTTCCCCCCAAAAAACTCTAAATTGGGATAAAAGAATTTTTAATTTTTTCTGTATTTTTTTTCCCCCCCCCATAAATTCCGATAATATTAAAAAACAATTTAAAAAAAAATTTTTTTTTTAAAAGGGTTTTTTTTTGACAAAAAAAAAACCCCTTTTTTGAGGAAATGCAAGGGGGGGGAATAGAAAAACCTATTCACACGAAACCCCGGGTTTGGGGTTTTTTTCCCCAAAACGCGCCCCCAATTTTAAAAGGGGGGGTTTTTAATTTTCTTTCCTTTTTACCCCGGAAATAAACCCTGGGAAAAGGGGTTTTTCCTAAAAACAAAAGGTTTGCTTTAATATTTGGGGGACCTTGGGACCCCTTTAAAGGGGGATTATTTTTAAAAACTTTTAAACCATATTTTTTGTTATGCGGGGGGGGAATTAACAATTTTTTCAAGCTCTCAAATTAGACCGTTAATAAGGGGGGTGAAAACATTCAGGTGTTTTCTCTTTTCTTGGGTTTTAAAAAAAATCATTGAGGGGCGAAAAAAAAAAAACCAAGAGGGAGAAGCTACATTTTCCAAGTTTTAGGAAAAATTAAAAAAAGGGGAAAAAAAAAAAGTGTTTGTCACAATTGCAAAATTTTTTTTTAAAATATTTCCCCAACCCTGTTTTTTTTTCTGTTGAAAAGGGGGGCTCATCTGGTTTTTTTGGAAAACCCCAAAAAAAGACAAGCCCAGTTTTAAAAATTAATTTAATCACTTAAAATCCCCTTGGTTGTTTGTAAAGTATTTTTTGGTCTTTGTAAAATAAAAAAAACCCTTTTTCCTTTCAAATTTTTAAAAAAAAAAAATTAAATTTTAAAATACTTTTAAATTTTTTTTTTTTTAAAACCTTTGAAATTGTTTTAAAATTTTATTTCTTTAAGAACCAAAAATTTTGGGCCCCAAAGGTTTTTTTAAAATTTCCCCTTAAAAGTCCCCCAAAATAAAAAAAGGGAGAGTTTTGGGATTCAAACCCTGTCGCCTGTATTTTTTTGGATTTTTTTCCAAAAATGGATTTTTAAATCTTCCCTTCACGAAAACCCTTTCACAAAAACCTTTTTAAAAAAAAAGGTTTCCCTCAAAAACCTAACACTCTAGTGTAAAAATTTTTGCATTAGGTTTTTGGCGTGTAGCCCGAGCGGATATCAGAAAAGTGGTACTTTAAAATTTTTGAACACTTTACGAAAAAGGGGGGAATTTTTAAATAAATGTAATTAACCCCTCAAAAATCATTTTTTACTTAAATTTTTCCCAAACAACCCCTTTTTAATTGAAAAGCGGGCCTTCCCAAAATTGGCGAGCAGCTTTTAAAAACTTTCTGTTTACCCACGGCCCCTAAGGGGGTTTTTTGGGGGACGAAACGAAATTTTGGGAAAGGTTTTTTGGGAAGGGTTTAAAAAAATAATTTGATTTAATTCGTCTATTTGGGAGTTGGGAAAAATATGAATTCAAGAAGTAATAAATTTGGTGTGTACTCGGAATATTAAAATTTTTTTATTTTTTAAAAGCATTTTTCTGGGAAAAACCCAAAATTGGGGGAAATTTGTGGGTAGACATTTTAAAAAAAAAAAATCTACAAATTTTTAAAAGAATTATAATTAAATTGAAAGGGTAAAATCAAATAAAAAACCAAGGAAACAAAAGTGGTTACAACAACCTTATTTTCCCGTTAAAATAATTTGAAAAATCCGTGTGTTTTAAAATACCCATGTAAAAATTTTTTTAAATTTTGAGAATTTTACTGGGCCAAAAAATGTTTTGGAACCCCTTTGGCATTTAGACCCTTTTAAAAAAAAATGAAAATTAAGTAGGAGGCATATGCTTAGTTTAAATTTAAAATTTTGTTTTTTTTAAACTTTATGGAAACAATTTTTTGAATTTTATTTTTTTTTTGTAACTAAAAAGGGCGGGTTTTCATCCTTTTAAAAAGGAAATTTTTTCTATTAAAGGCGTGGGAAAATTTCGGCGATTTCAAAACCAAAAAATTTTGAAAATTTTAAAATTTGGTTTTTTTTTATTTTGGGGAAGGGTTTATTTAGAGGAAAATTTTTAACCCCCAAAAATTTTCGGGGAAAAAAAAAACCCCCCCCCGGTTCCCAAAAAAAAAAACGTTCCGAGATTTCCCAACATTCTACTAATTTTGGGTTTAATTTGGGGTGAACAAAGCTTTTGTTCAACTCAAAATAAAATATTTTGTACTTGCAAGAAAACCCGTTTTAAAAGGCGGTTTTTTAACTTTTTTTGAAAAACATTTAAGGGCCCCGGGTTTGTTTTACAAAATAAAAGGGGGTCTTTTTGGGAAATTGAAAAAAATAAAATAAACTGTTCCCCACCTTATAATGACCTTTTGAACAAAAAAAATTTTAAAACCAAAACTTTTCCCCGTTTTTAAAACAAAAAAATTTTAAATTTAAAACGCGTTTTTTTTTAATTTCCCCTTTTAAATAAAAATTTTTTTTTTTTTTTTTTGCAAAGCCTTTAGTATACACGTAAATTCAACCCAAAAAAAAAACTTTTTTTTATTTCCCCCTCCTTATTTTTTACAAAGGTTTTGAAAAAGGCCCTTTTAAAAAAAGAAAGGGGAATAGGGCCCCGGGGGAAGTTTTTTTTGGGGGAGGGGCCAAAACGGGTTCCCCTTTTTTTCTAAAAAGGCTCGTTTGGGGGGGGGGGGGGCCAAAAATTTTCCCCTCCAAAACCCTTTGCTCGGGGGCGAATTCCGGAAGTTTAAAAGGGGGGGGAAAGGGGGGGACACAACCTGACGTTTGCTAGAAAAAAACTCGGGGGTCCGAATTTTCTTGCTCAACTCGTTTTTTCCCAACCCCCAAAAGGTAAACCCCCATGACCCCAAATTTTTTTTTTCTCAACAATTTTCTGCCCCCCCAACCGGGGCCAAAGGGGGGGGGGGGGGGGAAAGCTGTGGGGGAAAGGGGTTTTAGGGCCCCCCGTATTTTTTTCCAAATTGTCCCCTTTAACAAAAATCAAAATGGTTTTTTTTCAAACCTTAGGGGGGGGGGGGGGGGAAAACCAACGCGGGGTGAAGAAGAAAAAAAGGCAAAATTTCAAGACTGAAACTTGATTTTTGGGAAAGGGGGCGCACCTCGGCCCGCCATAAAAAAAAAACCTTTCCCAAAACCCCCCCCCCCTAAAAATTTTGAGAAGGGTCCAGCGCCCCCGGCGCGAAGGGGGAAAGCCTAACCCCCAAACCAAAATTTAAAAAAGAACCAACAAGGCCCCCCGTGACACCCTTTTAAAATTTTAAAAAATCAATTTAAAGAAAAAATTTTTCACCCAAAAAGGGACTTTGGTTTTGGAAAGGGTGGAGGGGGGGGGATTTGGGGGGAAAAACCCCAAAAAAGGGGGAAAAGGCAGGGGTTGGGGGGGAAAAAAACAGCCCAATCAGAGGAAAGTAGGGCCGGGGGGGGGGAAAAATAACACCAAACGGGGCAGGAAAGGGGTGGTCCAAAGTTTACCTGTCTCCGGGCCCCCCCCAAAAGGGGGGTTTTTTACCAGGTGACGGGCACTCACAAAACCCCGGGGAAAATGCTTTTTTTTGCAATGAAATTCAAAGGTACCAAATACATCAAAAATTATTTCCTTTTGAAGTGGGTCAAATGGAAATCTTTAAAAACTAAAGGGGTTTGCCACAGTTTCTTGATCCCAAAGAACTTTTTTAAATACCCTAAAAAAGCACATTATTTAAAAAACATCAAAAATGTTCCAAAAAAATTTTTTTTCCCCTTTTTTCTTGACTGAAAAAAAGTCGTTGATGGCCCTAATCCAAAACCACTGCCCAATAGCCAACGTGTAAAACAAAACCCCAAAGCGGCCTTCCCAAAATGTACCGTCTTTCCAGTTCATTCATGGGCTTTTTGGCCAATCAGGGAAAAATAGCTCCGGGTTTTAACAGTAGGGGATGTTAAACCCTGAATACTGACACAACCACACACACACCCCCACACACAATCAACACAATCACACACAATATATTATATTTATATATATTATATATATATATATATATATATAAATTAAATTGGTATCTGTTTAAAATAAATCTATAGTGTTTTGGGCATCAAAAGTTCCATTTCGACAAGATAGAAGTAACATTTTAAAAAAAATTTTTAACATTAGAATTTGCACAACATAGACCCCTTTGAAAACCCTCAAAATATATCCTTCAGAGTTGTTTTTTTTTCTTTTATATAAATTGCTGCTCCGTATGAGTGAAAAAATAAGCTATTGTAATTTTTAACTTGGAATTCTAAAATTTTAATGGGAATTCTTGGTTTCTAAGGGTACCCCAACTTTGATTTTTTATTTTAAAAAAAAGTTGGCCTAGTTTAAAGATTTTGGGGAAACAAAGAAATATATTTTGACTATTGTGGTGAAAAAATCTTTGAATTTAAAAATAAAAATAATTTATTTAAAAAAAATTTAAAATAAAATTCTTAAACCTAGACAAAAGTACTCCTAAAAGATTACCCATCAAATTGTGTATTTAAAATATTTTTTTCGGGATCAAGTTAAACTATTATTGATTAATTTTGTTAAATATGCAATTTATGCAGGGATATTGAGTTTAGGTTGGTCCCATCGTTAATGGTTGTTCTTTTTTTTTTTATCAAATTTGTGTCCATGCTTTAAAAACCTGTGAAACATTGAGTCATGTTTTAGTAACAGCATTTGTTAATTCTAAAACCCTTAACCTTTCTAAAAAATTTGGTGTACTCTGACAATTTAGGGGCCAAGCTTGTGATTGGGGATTTTTAGGCGGATAAACCTATAAGTAAAGTTTCACCGAATACGCGGGGTTTACGTGTTTGTTGTTGTTTGTGACCCCCTTTTCCCAATCTCCCCATAAGGTTTTAGAAGAAGCAAAACGTACGAATTCCGTTTTTCGACGATAATTTGAAAGGGAAGTTTCGGTAAAAAACCTTCAGATAAGTCGATTGTTGCCCTTTTTTCAAGGTGCTACGGGACAGTAAAATTTTTCGTTAGTGATAAGTTGAATTAAAGGGGAAAAGGAAAAAGAGCTGGACAACTTCGAAAGCCGTTCGTAATGTAAGTCAAATTATACAACGAATCTCGGACGGGAAAAGGGATTGTTGAAGGGTAAGAACACCGCCTATGATTATGGCAGTGCTTTGTAATCTTACGCTCGTAAAGGTTTTGCTAATACTTTTATTTACCAAAACCTTTTGTTGATTATAAAATTTGACCCCTTTTTAAAGGCCCTTGTTTGGGCATTTTATTGGTTTTTGTCGTACCTTTTCGGGAATTGAAATCGCGGGAGAAACCTCGAAAAAATTTAGATTTTGTCTGCCATCTTCTCTTGGAACCCATCTGAATTCAAGTAATTGTCACGCCATAGAAAATTTTTGCGAAAATCTCACCTGGCTTCATAAAAAAGCGCCACTTGAAAAAGAGAAAACCCCAAGCAGAAGGTATCGATGGATGCAGCCAATATTCTCTAGCGTTTTTTGGGAAGGCTAGAAATTAAAATTTCGCAGCCGGAATGTTGTCCCAATTGTAAAAAAAGCTTTAAAAGAATTAGGGGGTAATAAGTGGTTTTTTTTCTGTCAAAAAGCGGGTTTTTCTTTTTGGATGTCCAAAATTAAAAGGGCAAGAAAAAAAGGGCAGAATAATTTCAATAAAAGCAATTATAAAAGTGTATATGAATTTATTTCTATGTTAAGTCAGTGTTTGGGGTTTGTGAGGATCTGTGTGGTTGCTTGATTTGGGCCCCACTGAACATATGATAGGATAAAAATTTTGTTTGGTCTAAAATAAGAGACGCCTATCAAAGTTAAAAAAAAAAATTGCAAAATCGGACGATGTTGTGTGCTGAAGAGATCGGAGATTACAGGTTTGTGACTCAAAGGTAATCAAAATTTATAAAAATTTTTCCAAGTACTTATTGCCCCTGGGATTAAAATTTAATTTACTCTCATTATAAAAGGACGCTAATGGGTTTAAAAGTTGTGTTGAAAAGGGAAAAGTTATATTTGAAAGGAAATATTTTGGGGCTGTGCCACTCGATCGGGAAAAAGTTAACAATGTCTCTTTCGCCTCGTGAAAAAGCATTGCTGGTGTTTATTCCATTGTACATCATCTGATTTGGGGCAAAAGAGGCTTGGTCACATTGGAAAAACCGGTTTAGTTCATTAAAGTAAATTGTAGTGGAATAAAGGTTTGATCAAGGGATCGATCCCCGATTTAGTGACTTTTGTATACAGGCTAAACAACGCGTTTTCCCTCACACAAAGCCACGATTAGAGCTAAGCGCCTTTGGGGAGATCATCACAGAGATTTTGTGGGCCTTTTTAACCCCGTACTTTTGATCAAAAGAGGTATATACTTACCCTGTTTGATGATATAGTCATTTACTCTTTACACTCCAAAAGAAAATTTTCTGAAGTTTACCTATTAAATAAATTTTGGCTAGGGCAAAGTACTTTAACCTAAAGTAAGTCGTTTTGGTCAATAATGGTGGCAAATTTCCCTGCGCAGGAAAGTAGATTATTTAAAAAAAAAAGATACCCAGTCAGAGTTTACTATGGGCAACCCAGTCAGAGAACGGTGTCGCAAAAGAATGGGAGTTTCATAAAGGGAGAAAACGTTGTTTAACTTTTCTTTTTTCTCTTGATAAGTCATTTGGACCGAGGCTGTTTACTGCAGTCTATCTAAAAACAGATCGCCTAAAAAGCTTTTGAAAAAAAAGGTTCCACAGAACTGGGTATGGTTAAAGCCTGAATTTTAAAAAAGGGGGTTTTTTGGGCTGTGTATCAAATCTTCGATTACCTAATCAAGTTCTTAAAAGTAAATTGAAAACCCCTCAAAAAACTACTTTGTTGTTACTGCCCGAAGGGACAGGCGTGGTGTCCCCCGGAACGAAAAATCATACGTGGGGATAAAATTTTTTTGAAAATTCTTCATAACCGTGATGTTTTGGTTCAACACCCCCTCGGCTATTTGGTCAGTATCAGTTCGACTCTAAAGAGCTTTTCGAGGGAAATTGCAGGGGGAGCTTCTTAGGGGGAGAACCAAAAGGGAACTTCTGACGAAGAAGAGATCCGGTGGGAACTTGAACCCTGTGTAGGGACGGCCTTGCACTGCCAGGTCCTAAAAGACTAGTCCACTGGTCTTGGTGCTGATCATTTAGACAACTTGCCAGAAAACCCTTTGATTACATCCAAAATAGAGAGTGCCCCAAGGATGGGTGCGTTGGGAAAAAGTGTACTCATTGAAAAAAAATTAGACCCGGACCTTACAGGGCTGCCATCCGGTAAAAAGAGCTATCAACTTAAGTGGGTCTTCAAGTGAAGCAGGATGAAAATGGACAGCTTGAAATTTAAGGCAAAGGTTTGGGGGTGAAGGGCTGTGCACAGAAAAAGGGTTTGACTACAATAAACGTACTCACCTGTCCCATTTAACCTTTCAGAACCCCGCTTGCAATTATAAAAAAGAAGATTTTAAATTTCCCTTTCCGTTAGTGTAAAAAAAGCATTCCTAATGGGACCTTTCTGAAAGAGGTGTTAAAGAAGCAGCCATTGGCTTCGTAACTGCAGCAACCTTGTTTTTAAGTTACCAAACCTCAAAGGGGTTGAAGCAGGCACCCCGAGATGGAGTGTAAAATTGACAAATTTTTTTGAATTCTTTGGATTAAGCAGTCTGGAAAAAGAAAAATGTATATATTTCGCTTTAGAAAAGCATAAAAACTTACCTTTTGGGGTTTTCTAGATGAATTAAATTTTTGGGGGGAAACAATCTGCAGAAGTTGAATGACAAAAAAAATATCTTATGTCGAATTCGGAGAAGGTCTTTGGGGGTTTGCACAAATTTTAGGAATAAAAATTGATCAGAAAAGATGGTATGTCCCTTAGCCAAACACCTACTTAAAGAAAGTTCTCAAGAAATTTTTTATGGAAAAAAAACAAATGGTCAGGCAAAAGTGGGGCCAAAACCCCCTGAAATAACACAACAAATGCTAGTAAAAAAAAACCCTACTGTGAGCTTGTTGGTAGTTTGATGAGTGTGCCTACACTGCCTGATTGAGCTTCTCAGTGAATTTCTACAGCAGATCAGGAAATGCAACAGAAGCCCTGGATTGGACTCAAAAAGAATACTAGTACATTCAAGGAACACTTGAAAGTTAGTCTCTTTTTCCCAAGAACTTGATGTCGCCTTACGGGGCCCATGTTGATGCGGGGCTGGGCCAATGACAGCAAAGATTGTAAATCTCCATCTGGGGTTTTTTTCCTTTGATGGGGCCACTGTTGGACTACCGTAAGCAGACTCATTGCCCTTAGTCGATGGAGTAGAGTTTGTCTCCCTGTCAACCCCCTCATCCCACCTACTTGGTTGAAAATGATCCGGACCTTGGGATCACTTTAGAACCCCAAGGTTTTAAAGGACAACCAGTCCTGCATAAGTGTTTGGATAAATGGGAAATCGAAGACTAAGCTATTGATGTCAAATATAACCCTTTTTTCGTGATTTGTATTTAAATGGTGTTATTGATGTGATTTTCGGAAACAAATGAACAATGTCTGACTTTGACAAAAAAGGGTTTTTTTTTGGAAAAAAGTTTTGATCTTTTGAATTAATTGTTTAATCAAATGCTGATTCCTAGATTCTATTGCATGTATTTAAGGGGAAGTAGGGCTTTTTGCCTAAGTTTTGTGGTTGTGTTGAATTGAGGGGAGTGTTAAAATATGCAATTCATGTGGGGTATTTTGTTTAGGGTTTGGGCCATTTTAGAGGGGTTGTTTGTTTTTTTCTAAACTGGTCCCATGCATATAACCTGTGTAACGGTTGATCAGTTCTTATAACAGCAGTACTGTTTTATAAAACCCGTTTATTTTCTAAAATTGTGTACTTGACAAATTTATCTTGGGACTTTAACATAAAATAAAATTTTATTCCTTAATTGAAAAAACCCCTAGATTTGGGGAAACAAACCTGAGACCTTTGGCTTGGATGCGGGTTTCTTTCCACTGGGTATCCCGAACAATTTTAAGAAATTATAAAAGTTGCTGCTATAAATTTCTTTAAAAAATTAATAGCTTGTTTTTATCCTTTTGTATGCAAATTTATACGCTGCCATTGTACCCTTGGGAGCATAAACCCCACTAAAGGTCATGAAGGCTGCCTTTTGACAATAATTAAAAAAAATTTAGCACGTCCATCACAGACTCTGCCTTTTAAAAAAATGAGGAAAAAAGGTCCTGGCCAGGGAAGTTTCTGGGGTAACTCAAGGCAAAAGCAATTTGACATAAATTTGTGTTCAGCTCTCCACTAAAAACCTAATTTAACAACCCCCCGTTAACTTCGACACCATGTTTGTTTTCGTTTTATTATTTTTATTTGTATTTTTAAAAGGGACAAAATACACCTTGATTTTACAACAAAAAGCCCCTTCTCCTTGAATCATTTATATCCACAACATTTCAAACTCTCTAGTCATGGATCAATCTCTAGTCTGTTTATAATGGGAGTTCCCCGTTTACTTTTTTTTAATTTGGAGATTAACACCTAAATCTTGAAGCCTCTTAAGTTTGCTCTACTTTAGGTTTTAAAGAAAAGGGAATTTTTCTTGGTTTAAAAAACTTGGTTCTGCCCGGGTTTTAAAATTGAGGGAAATTTTTCCCTTATTAAAGGTCCCCAATTTTGTCAGTAAAACATTGGGTACATCTGAATTATTTTATTTTTGAGGTAAAATTTGGGGCACCATTATTTGGGTTTCACTTGACTGAACTTGAAACCAAAGCTGTATGGAATCTCTCCCCCAAAAATAAGTGGGCCTCATTTGTATCAAGGAATTATCTGTTTTACCTGCCCTTTAAAAGGGAATGGGAAATGAACATCTTCCTAACGGGAAAAATTTGCAGATATTAGTGTAGAATTAATATCTCAAATTTTTTTTATAATTCGTAAACCTGAAAATGTTTTTTGTATAACCTTTTGACATAGCATGCAGGTAGCCCCAGTGTGTAGCTTCCAATCATTTGGGAACACGATTTAGGTAACCTCAAACTGAATGGGGAACCCCCAGCATAAGTGATTGAGGTTAAAAAAACTAAATTTTCCTGTCCCCCTCCCCTTCCTATGTTTCCCTGAGTTAGATGCCCCCTTTAATTTTGAAGGACACATTCTTTTTTAAATGCCCCCTACTTTTATAATGGGACAAATAAATTCCCCAAACCTCACGTGCGTTTTAGGGATTTGTTTAAACCCCAAACAGCACAAGGAGAACAGGGATCAAAAATTTTGTTTGGGAGGGCGATTTTTTCTCCCTGTTTCCCGCGGCCATTTTGAAAATTTAGGTTTTTTTAAAATCTATTCTTTTAAAAATGTGTTTGCAGAATACCTGCTGAGTGATCTCCCTAGCTTTGCTAAAGTTTAATTGTGGGGTCCCCCGGTAAAAAAGGTTCTTTAATTTTTTGTCTTGTCTTGTCACCCCTCACAAAATTTTTTCAAGAAAAGCAAAATTGGGTGTGTTCCAAGTGAAACGGCGCAGTCGCTACGATTCATTAAGCCCCCCAACATGATTATAAAAATTTTGATCTTTCCTTAAAAAAAGAAACCCCAAAGGGGAATAATTTGCATTTAAAAGAGTATCAAATCCACATACCTTTTGTTTTAGGAGTATCGAGAAAACACAATGATCAACAACAATGTTTTTCCATGTCATGGATTACAGATATACAGCACTGTTCAAGGGATTAAAATTAAGGTCCAATATTGAACATTAAAATGTCTAAAATTTTTCTACAAAACATGACATATTTTTCTTAAGAAATTAAACAATTTCTAATAAAATTTTTTATTGCAGATAGTAGACGATATATTAGTACTCTATGAAAAGGGGATACAAATCTTTCCTCAGCAACTTAAAAATAAAAAAAAACCCAAAAACTTACCTTTTCCCACTGAAATTGTAACCAAAACACAATAACTGAAAGGTTTAAAATATATATAAAATCAAACTAAAAAATTTGTCTACAAGATTTTTCAGAAAACCAGAAAACTGATGCACAAAAAATAATGTTTCCAAACATCCATCTCTATAAATTGCAGATTCATCAGTCATATAACAGCTAATTCATATTCCAGTCAACAAGATTAATTAGCATTAAAAAAACAGTATGAACAACAGCATTATGACTTGGTAGTTAACAAATTTTTCAAAACCAAATTACCCCAAATAATTTCTCTAAAGCCCTAATATCACTCAAGAATCTAAAAACAAACATCCAATGATTAAATTCAATTACACTGAGTTGAAACTATTTATTTACAAAACTCCAAAGAAAATATGATTCCAATTTTCCTTTGTTTATGAACAACAATTAAAAAAATAGAAACCTTAAAAAAAAATTACTAATACTTTAAAAAGTGGAAGTTTTAAATTTGCCTTTGGGAAAGGTTGATAAAGAACCTTTTAAGAAATTGAACTACTTCACAAGTGCAGGAGTCTAAGGGTTTCGACTGATTGTAACGAACAGTTTAATAAAAGCTGTCGTGGGGTAGAGAGCAACCAAGCCGTTCGATGCCATAGAAACCCTTGCCTACTCGACGCCAGTTTTTCCCCGCAAAATTAATTGATTGTTACATTATAAGTCGGTGCTGATGCGGGTGTTTGTGCCGAGCACACTTTTTCCATGTCATATTGAATACGAGGAAAGACGTTTTTTTGGTGCTATTACCATTTTGCAGAAGTCTAAAAATAAAATGGGAGGGGAAACCAATAAAATACAAAATTTTTTATTGAACAAAAAAGGGGAAGAAATCTATTTTGGGGGATCCTCAAATTGAAACATTAAATAGTTTAAAAAAAATGTTGCATCATACTTGTAACCCAAACATTTCAGTTCGAAATGAGAAAAGACCTGGGGCTGTTGAGACAGTATTCAAAGGGGAACATTCGCCGCGCCCAATTGGGAATTTGGGCCCTAACTTTGTAATGTAATGCTCATATCGAGCTTATTTTACAAAGCTGGCTCAAGTGTCTCCGCCTTAAGACTACAAACCCCAAAACAAACATGTGTTAAAAATTCGATTAATTTTTTCGATGTCTAAAAAATGAAAATAAAATCTGATTTTATTCAATGGTGGATTGTATAAACCGATGAGAAAGGGAAATTTAGGTTCAGTGTTGAAGATCAAAAAAGGATTCATATCTCAAAAAAAGTACTATTTGGGGACGCGGGAGAATTGAGTTGGGGAAGTAGGGAATCTAAAAAAGCGGAAGGAAATTTAACGCAAAACAATAACTAGAAAGATATCAAACGTGATTTTAGTGCCCTAAACACGATGTTAATTACATTTAGACACACTCGCCCACTAAAAAGAATGCTTGCGGTTTAAACCTAATTGAACGGATGCCTGATATTACTAAAATGGACATTATTAAAATCCAGGAAGCAACCTGTTTTCTACAAAAAAATATTAAAACAAATGCCAGGAAAAAGAAGGAATTCGTTAAATCTTTAGAAAAGGAAAAGGGGATGAAATTGTTAAGGAAACAACTCTTATACAAAAAGTCCATACTAGTGGTCAAGAAAAAAAGGGAGAGCACAGATTTGTTGTTGATATAGGGGACTTAATCACAAAAAATTTTAAAAACAAATTTTCCTTTTCCAACCTATGACAGTTTTCGCAACTTTCAGGAGCAAAAATATTCACAGTGTTTACCAGCCCGTAGTACTTCGAGCCCATAACTAAAGGGGGCTAAAAAAAATCTGCATTTGTCACAAATGTTTACTGGTCAGTTTCGAGAGAATTATTTTTGGGTTGACAAATGAACCGGGGGAGTTTCTTAAAAAAACAGAGCTCTAGGTTTATTAAGACATTCCCCAAAATATGTTTTACTTTGGGTGATTCCTTATTCTGGGGAACGGACTGAAATGCTCTCTAGTTTTTGGAGAAGTTTAGACCTCTTAGAAAAGGCGAACCTAAACCTGCAAAATCAGCAAAAGTGATTTGGGAAAAAAAATCTTTAAAATATTTGGCTTAGTCATCACAGAAAAAAGTGCGCCCGGACCTTTAAAAAATGGACAAATCGAACATTTTCCCAAAAAAAACAAAACTGTCCCTGATGTACGAAAAATTTTAGGCCCCAACTGGGTTCTTTCACAGATTCATCCCTCCTTTTTGCTCAAAGGGAA
>JBCFYV010002432.1:0-30945 GCA_039000515.1 Timema cristinae
GGCTGTGGTCGATATTTTATTTTAAAAAAAAGTTTAAAAAGATGTAGAACTTACAGAAAAGACGTCAACTGATATTTGGATATAGATGATGATAATGACGAAGATATGGAAGAAATAAATGATGAACAAGGTTTGGCAGTAAACATCGATAGACAATCCGCTGAAGTGATTCCCGTCTACGGGGATGTTATTTAAAATTTCGAAAATTGGTAAAGATTTTCCGAGGATCGCCAACTAAAGATGACATGTATTTGCAAACATACGTAAAAGAAGAGACAACAAAAGAATTAAGCTTAATTCTAGATTGCCGAACTCGCTGGAACAGCTTGCTAGATATCTCGGACAGGTTTTACAGTCTCAAAGTATGCATTGAGAAGGTTCTCATAGACCTAACATCTTACATAAAATTTATGGATGAGGAATGGTACAAAATCAAAAACGTCATTGACGGCTTGCAGTCCTTTAAATTGGGCGTCGAAAAATTATGCAGAAAAGAGACTATCCTAATAACTGCAGACACAATATCTCGACTTATTTTATAGAAACTGGAGAAGCCAGAGACAGTTTTAAGCAATGAACTAACCGAGGCGCTATGTGCACGAGTCAAAGAAAGACGTAGTGAAGTTACTGCTATGTTGATTTAATTGCAGCAACCAAAAAAGTATGACAAAGAGTTGAAATCACCCAATCTTACATTTGTGTATGCCGAAAGAGAATAAGTTACGGCAAGAAATGAAAAACATTCTATGTCGAGTCATTAAAGATGACGCTGAAAATATACAATTTTTAGATTATTAAGTTGCATATAATAGTCAACAGTCTCTGGAAAATAATTTAACTTAACAAGAGCTATTAGAAATGCAGCTAAAGCAAGACAATGAAGATTACACTAAACAGACAGGAATTATAACAGAGAAAGTCTACGAGAAAATATTAAAAAAACTGATGGAGTGAAAGGGAAATATTTGACTTTGCTGCACGACTATTTATTAACTATCAAACCACATGAGTGTGGGCAGAAAGAGCCTTTTCGGCAGCTGGATACATATGTAGTTATATAAGAAGTAGATTGGGAGATAAACTATTGATGCTATTTGATTTTTAATATCATATTTCCAAAAAGAAAATTGACTTATTATTTGATATTTATAAATTTGTTACATATTTTTTATCGGTTCTTTACTTTAGTAAGTAAAATTAAGAAAATTAGTGAGCTAAATCTAAATTCATATGATACTCTGAATTTCTGAATAAAGAAGTATGATTATAATTACTCAGATAAAGATTAGAAGAAAAATTCTAATTTACCAGAGTACAAAGACTACAAAATTACCAAATATTGATATTTGCTATTGTTTTTGAACTTTTTATTAATAAATAAGTAGTAAAACAGTAAAATAATTAGTCAATTAGGTGCAGTAAGATATTGTTGATTTTTGTAATTTTAATAAACATTTGATTATACCATAACAAAGAATATTTATTTAAATTAATAAAGAAATTATAGCCTTTTCGTGATCCCGCATAATCCCGCTGGATTGAAAACGGTGCTGGATTGAAATCCCTAGTCATGACTCATGGGCTCACAGCTGACAGTTAAAAGCTTTGAAAAGTTACCATACCAAATTATGTATACCTACGCCGAACCATATGATCTGCAAAAACATGTGTTTAGCATCTGTCACTTCTGACAGTGAGAATTTAAGTATATACCTAAATGTTGACTGTCAGAAGTAAGCTGTGAGCTGTTAGTCAGCACCGAAGAAGCCATGGAGCTAGTGTACAAATACAATTATTGTATGTTAATATTACTGTACAAGTACCAGTAACGGATGTGTACAGGACTGAACAAGTAATAGTATTACATTTTGACATAATTCTACAATTCCAGTACTGAAATTCCTCGCTTCAAAATTCAATTTAAATTATTGTATTGACAATGGGGATTTACCAGTGCTATAATATATTATCTATAATGAATGTAATATAAGAATATTACCCTAAATACATTTTTAGAAATAAGTTTGGAATATAGGCGAGGTGACAAAAGCTCATGTTTTTTCTTGCAGTTTTTACAGCAAAACTATTTTGGTCTAAATAAATCAAATATTACTCCATTAAAAACAGTATAATTTCCTTCATGTAATGATATAAAATAGTTCTTGAATATCTGTCAAGGGTATCCTGACATTTAATGAAAACTTATTTTGTTAATTTAAAAATTAGTCATATAATGCCGTTATGGTCATGCCAGATATTCAACAAATATTGATATCACTGAGTGAAGAAAATTAATCTCTAAATTTGTACTGAAGCATTGAATAAATTATTTAAACGTTTCGATATAAAAACTGCGAAAACATCAGGATTTTTCGCATTGCCTACATTCCAATTATGATATCTGTCAATAAATCAATAATGTGTCATACTATCATACATGGTTATAAAATAAAGCCAATTAAATTCCAAAGTGCTTTCAAAGTAGGATTTTCTAGTTCAGCTTATCATTCTAGAGGCTTATTTAACATATTTCTTAATTATTTAAATTCTCTAAACTAATGTTCAAACCCAATTTAAAATATCACAAACATATATTCTATAGTGAAATTACATCAGAATATGCCAGATTATTAGAACTTAGAGTTTTTAAAAACATTAAGAATATCCATTTTACACTAAACAGTTTTAAATCAATAAAATCATCAGCCAAATATACCAATAAATCAATCTGAGAGAGCTACTGGCAATTCAAATTACAATACTTAATAATGCAGGATGTCTACTTAATCTTGGAAAATAATTCCCTGATTATTCCAGATTTTCCAGAAGATTTTGAAATTTTGCCAGGTTTAAAAAATCCAACATTTTACCCACCATATAATTATGATTAAAATGTACATGCAGTTTTCATTTTGATAAAAATTCGAAGTCATCAAGTATTGTGATTAATGGTGTGAAAAATCTATTTATTACATTTAAAACAATTTTAATTAAAAATGTCTTCCAAATACAGATAAAAGAAATGAGATGGTAAACTATTTGACATATGTTAAATAAAACTTTTTAAAAATAAGCCTACACATTAAATACACAATTCCCTGATATTATATTATGCCAAAGTAAATTACCTGTGAATTATAGGTTTTTCCAGGCGAGTAGACAACCAGTAATGTAAAGTGTATAAGGTGAATGGGAAAGGTTTAATAACAGTTTGGTGAAAGCTGCAGAGGAGGTATGTGGGAGGAAACGTAATTAGAGGAAGTGGAGGGAGACACCCTGGTGAAAGGACGGGGTGAATGAAGCAGTATAGGAGAAGAATAAAGCATTCAAATACAATTTTAAGAATAGGAATAAAGAAACAGAGGCAAAATATTTCAAGAAGAAGAAAAGAACGTAGTGAGCCGTACGAGAAGACAGGAAGGATTGGATGAATAAATGGAAATAATTTCTCTAACGTAACCAAGTAAGAAACAAGAGGAGAGACAACATTCAAGAAGTTAGAACTATCGATGAAGATGGAAGAACATTGAAGACAGGAAAAGAATAAAGGGAACTTCGGAGGAGATATTTTGAGAAGATATTCAACTTAAATAGGGAAAGGGATGAGACTGAAACAAAATAACAGAAATAAATAGCAGAAGAGGAGAAAGGTGGTCCCACATAAAGAGAGGTGAAGGACCAAATAAAAAGGATAAAACAAGGAAAATCACTGGAGGGCTGGGTGGGGGAGGGGCGTGGATGGGTTCGACCTAACTGTAGAAATATAATTGTAGCAAGTGTAGTAGATATACAATATTAATACAGAGTGCTGAGATTGATTTGAAAGGATAAGGTACCAGAAGACCGAAAAAGGAGAGTTATAAAACCTATTTTCAAAAAAGACAGAAATTGTTGAAAAAATTATAGGAGGATAACACTCATGTGTCAAATTACAGAAATTTTTGAGAATATACTGCTAAAGAGAATATTAAATTAAATGAAAGGAAGGTGGAGAGAGGGACAGCAAAGATTTAGGAAACAGAAGTCTACACTAGACTTAACCTTTGCCATATGATAGCTGATGAAAAAAAGGTATGATGATGGGAAATAATTTGTAATGGTATTTATGAATGTAGAGAAGCCATATAGTAGCGTGAATAGAAATACTGTTTGTAAAGCGATGAAAGAGACTAAAGGGGAAAGAGTAGTTGCAATGATAGTGAAAAGTATGTATGAGGGTAACAGGAGTTGTGTTAATATGGAGTGTTTAGGACAGAGTGGTTTGAAAAAAATGATGTAGAGCTGGCGAGTGACCTTTCACCATTACTATCTGTAATGGTAATGGAAATGGTAATAGTCATGAAGAAAGTGGCAGGTAATTTCGGGGAGGAAAGAATGTAATAACCATGAGGTTTTTGTTAAATTTATGCTTTGGGAGGAGAAGGAAGAGGAATTACAGGATCAGTTGCAAGAATAAAATAAGGAAGTGATAGATTTTGGAATTAAATATAGTACCTATGTGATATTGTGAATTGATAGTGATGACAAAGAATATTATAGGGCCCAATAAAGCAATCAAGATGAACGTAGTAGAACTGAGAAGGGTGCATAACGTTAAATAATTTGGTAACGTGATTGAGGTTAAAGGTGAAAGTATAAAATATGTAATGAGGAGAAGACAGCAGGAAGATTTGATCTATAGATGTGTAAGAGAACTGCTATGGAGAATAAAATGGCCCTCGATCTGTAAGAAAATGTTGTACAGGACATACTTTGTACCAATTGTCACACATGCAAAATAAACATGGACGTTGAGTGTAAGATGTAATAGTAAAGTGGAAACCATGAGAATAAAGTTTTTTAGGAACATGTTAACTGTCACAAGGTGAAACAAGATTAGGAATGAAGTCATCTGGGAAAGAGTAGGGGTACATAGAGTAGTTGAGATAGTGGGGAAAGCAAGAGTGAAATGGTATGAGCATATAATAAAGATGAAAAAAGAGAAGATGCCAAAGAAAATGTTGGAAATTAGTTATATAAGAAAATGACCTCAAGGGAATACAAGAAAGAGATATGAGTGTAACAAAAAGTATTTGGGAAGGGAGAAGAATAATTAGAGAAATTATAGGAGGAAGGATGATTGAAGACTTGAAAAAGGTGAGGCATTTTCCTAAACTGACCATTCCACAGACTGGAAAAAGTTGATGATAATGAATAGCGTTCTCTTTTTTTATTGAATACTTTTGTAGTAGCTGAGGGCACTAAGCCTCTCTATGAAGATCAGTTAAGTCAATTATTTTCAAAAATGGTTCTAGATCTTTTGTGCCTAAAACGTCAGCTAAAAGTTACACACAATCTATAAAAATTACATAGTAAACTAACTTCATATATCCTGTAGGCTACTACTGCTGAATCACATTACGATAAACTTATTTATTAAGATAATAAATGTAAAAACATGTTTCCTTGCGTTAAACATACCTCCCTTCTCATATTTTTTAGGAGCTTGATTGTTTGTTTAAAAACCTTTATCCGATTAAAATTTAGTTTAACACCGCCAGATTTGGCATCTGCAACCATCTCCAATAATTGTCTTAGAGACATCCCTAATGATTCACCGTGCTTTTTTTTTCCAAGTGTTATTCGGTACATTGTAGGTATCGGATTATTTTTGTCGTGTCTACTTCGTTCCAGTGTGACGTTACCACCAATCATCATCACCTTTCCTGAAACAATCCATTTTAGTACATTAAAGTAAACAGACATTTATTCCATCCCAATAAATATTAACAATTAAGAAAGAATATTTGCAAAGTTTTAAAAATTAAATTTAGCCACTGGAATAAATTCTCATTTCATGGTGTCATTTTAAAAATGCTCTATTATGATAATTTATATGGTTTATGTCCGTAGCTAATTAATCTTGTGAGCTTCGCTAGTCATGCACATTAAATTGGGCAAATACCTTTGTTTAAAGTTTTATTTAAAAGGGTAGCCGACCACAATACTAGTAATATGTTGATAAAAGTATAAAGTTGATATCAGATAGAATATATTTTTTCAAACTTATTTTAAATTACGTTTTGTCGTTTAGGTCTAAGGCATCACACTCACAATATACCTGACCGTTGATAGAGGGAGATTGAGGTACTGAGTGTTATTTTTCCTAAATAGAATAACTTTTCACTATTCCTTCATGAAAATGCAGGTACAATTAATCAAATTCAACCTCCCTCTTCCCAAGTAATTAAGCTTATATGCCTAAGGGGTAATAGGTGACGCAGTAGATACAGTGATCAATGTATATCACTGTGTTTACACCGCCGCCTACAACCCATTAAGATTACAAGCTTAAATACTATATATATGATATTGATATTATATTTAAAATTAAATGATAACTATAAGATTTTTGGACCATACCAAAAAGTTACCATGCCAATTTTCTCAAAGAAATGATTAACAATACTTTATTAAAAGTAAAGATATCAAGTTTCTTAATTATTTCTGACTGAAACATGTGCCTCTGGTATATACAAATATTTTAGGCCTAGAATGAATGTATACTCTATATATACTATTTTTATTAACCTCAAATTACAGTATAGCCAACAGTATTTTTAACTACAGTAATATTTTTGATGAATTTTGGTGAATTTTGTATGTATGGATCGCAAATGACAAAATTGTCACATCGCATCACAATCTTCGTTTATACATATATATAGTGGAGACTGGGCTGGTTGTCACAAAGCCTATTGCTCGGCCGCCAGGCGGCACACGTGTTCCGGCTATATAGTGTAGTTAGCTGCCATATTCCTTGGTTAGTTGCTGTTGGTGGCACGAGAGTGTTGTCAGTTGTTCGTCCACTACAGATAATTTTTCACAAATTCAGTCGGTGAGTAAACTTTTTTGACCCTACTTTTTATCTTTTGTATATTTGTCAGAGTTTACTTCTCTTGCGACATTTAACACGGTTTGAACGCACATATTTATGCAAAGATTGCGGTGTTGATTTTTAAGTCAATATGTTTTGTTTAGTCTCCACGAATTATTTTACACAAAATGGCGGGATGGGGCAAGTTGTCTCAAGTAGGCGGGGGCTGATTGTCCCATGTGACAACCAACCCCATCTAAGTTTCGTGTTTTATCCTTACAGATTCTGGCACATGGAAAATGGTTCGGGCTTTCAAGAAAAAAACTAAGCGTGGTGAAACCCTTCCTGGTGTTATATTAAGAGCAGTGAGATGTGTTTTTCGAGACCATAAATCTATCAGACAAGCTGCAAACGAATTTCACATTAACTATCGAACCCTTGCTCGATACTGCAAAAAGATATCCCCAAGTGAATTAAATGACGACCAATGGACTGTCCCATAAATTCCTGTTGGTTATCAAAATAATCGTCAGGTGTTCAGTGAATTGCAGGAAAAGGAGCTTGTAGCCTATGTAATTCAAGCTTCAGACATTTACTTTGGGTCATCTCCTAAAGAAGTAAGAAATCTTGCTTATGAAGTTGCTGTAGCTAATGAAATTAAAATTCCGCAATCATGGACTGAAAAAAAAATTGCTGGGGTCTATTGGTTTTCTAGTTTTTTGAAGCGAAACCCAACATTGTTCATTAGAAAACCTGAGGCAACCAGTTTGGCTAGAGCTTCTAGTTTTAATAAAACGAGTGTGGATTCATTTTTCAACAACTTGGCAGAAGTAATGACGCGACATAAGTTCCAGGCCCATGAAATATGGAATATGGATGAGACTGCCGAGACTACAGTCCAAACTCCTGACAAAGTGGTAGCTCGGCGAGGATATAGGCAAATTGGCAGTATCGTGTCAGCTGAGAGAGGTTCTCTTGTGACGATGGCGTGTGCTGTGTCCGGAATTGGTAATCACACCCCACATTTTTTATATTTCCACGGGTTAACTATAGAGACCATTTTGTTATAAATGGCCCAGTTGGTTCGCAGGGTGCAGCAAATCCCTCAGGATGGATGCAAGAAATCCATTTTTTGGAATTTCTTAAGCATTTCCATAACCACACAAAAAGCACATGTGTGAAACCAGTGTTGTTAGTGTTAGACAATCACGGGTCCCACCTTAGTGTCGCTGGTCTAAATTATGCCAAAGAAAATGGGATTGTGATGCTTTCTTTTCCACCTCATTGTAGTCATAAATTGCAGCCGTTAGACCACTCTGTTTTTGGACCACTGAAGAAATTTATGAATTCAGCTTGTGAAAGTTGGATGCTTAATAATTCGGGAAAGACTATGACAATTTATGATATTCCCACAGTGGTATCCCGGGCCTACCCACTTGCAATGACGCCAAATAACATTTGTGCTGGTTTCAAAATCACAGGCATATTTCCATTCAATCGGGAAATTTTTACCGAATCCGATTTTGCACCAAGTTTTGTCACTGATAGGCCTCAGCGTGAAGACCAAATTATTGATGGAAGTATCTCGGGTCCAGCTGCATCAGACTGCCACACCAGTGAAGTTATTTTTCCAGAGAGACAGGCCAACCCTCCAGAAGTCCTCACAAGATCTCCAAGCTCCCTCTAGCAGTGGCAGGCCTATGAATCCAGCTCTACCATTCCTCCCGAAACAATTCGTTCCGTTTCCTAAGGCAGGTGCACGGAAAACTACACATAACAATGCCCGTAGAAGACATACGTCAATTTTAACAGATACACCCGTGAAAAAAATCTTAGAAGATCAACAAAAAACCAGGGAAGAGAGAAAAAATAAGAAAGCAACGTTATCCAAAAGGCAATCATTTAAGAACAAACAAGACAATAAGTTTAAAAGGAAAATAAGAAGGAACAGTAAAAAGGATAGCTGTGACAGTGAAGACGAAGCAGAGTGCTTCTGTCTTGTTTGCGTGGAACCCTTTTCTAACAACAAGCCGAAAGAAACGTGGGTCCAGTGTATTGAATGCAAGGGATGGTCTCATGAGAAGTGCACCGCGGGAAATCGTGTTTACACTTGCCATAACTGTTTTTCTGACATGTCAGATGTAAGTGATGATTAGTTGAGAATCTAGAAACGATATTTGTGTGTAGGCCCTAAACCTAACAATTTTAAGTAACAGTTGTTAAAAATAACATTTATTTTATTTATTTAGGCTGATGCAAGCTTCATTTAAGTTTATTCTTATGAGGGTGCAGCAATTTAAGGTCACAGTAGATTATATATTTGTTGGTATTATATTATACAATTACGTATATAACATTATATTATCTAAGTATAAGCCTACGTGAGTTATGTAGTTTTGGTGGAGAATTTTCTTTTATCTTGTATTGTAGGGATATAATTTTTAATATGATCTAGAATTTTGATATTTTAGGGCATAATAACAGTTTTTGTAATAAAATGTGTTTTTCTCTCGTGATACTGCATCAATTTAACATACAATTTAATAAATCCTTTCCTTATTTTAGGGTTATGAAAGGGATTATAGTAGTCAGTGCGGTATTATAAAAGGTCGTAGTTGTAGCGAGTGTTTGTAAAATGCAATTTTATGCATTTAGAATAGCTGGGACAACGACAACGATGCTTGAGACAACCATCCCCGGAGTGGGGTATATATATATATAGGGGATATATATATATATATAGGATATATATATTATGGTTGTCACACTTTTTCTATCTCAATTTTTTTAATTTTTATGATAAGTTCTAATTCAGTTTTCTTAACTGTATTAGAAAATTGGAAGTTTTGGGCAGCTTAGGAAAAAATATTGTTGTTCTAGAATAATTATAAATTCATGAAATTTGAGTCCAATTTTTTTTTTTGCAGAGTGTGACAACTTACCCCACTCCGGGGATGGTTGTCTCAAGCATCGTTGTCGTTGTCCCAGCTATTCTAAATGCATAAAATTGCATTTTACAAACACTCGCTACAACTACGACCTTTTATAATACCGCACTGACTACTATAATCCCTTTCATAACCCTAAAATAAGGAAAGGATTTATTAAATTGTATGTTAAATTGATGCAGTATCACGAGAGAAAAACACATTTTATTATTTTATTATTATATATATATATATATAAGAGTTTTGTGTTTATGTATATTACATATATTCTATTACAATTTAATAAAGGGAATATGACCCTTATCAGTCATATGATTTAGAGTTTTTGTGGATTTGTATTCTCAAAATATCTCTTTCAGCTATGGAGAAACAGCTATAGCATGAGATAATTATCTGTGTTTATTTGGAGAGTGTTTTTGTCTTATGTGTTGTGAAGCTGTGAGCCTGGAAAGGCCTCATCACTTGTGGGGACAAATAAGGAGCTACCTGTATAAATAAATGGCAGCTCCGGTTTGGAAAACTGAGATTGATGGCCGGGGGGTAGGGTTTTTTGTGTTGACCACATGTCCCACTCTATCTGCCAATGGTGTAATTTTCGTCGCTAACAGCTGATGTCACCTGGTCGGTATCAATTGCTTGTGCACTCACACCATGGAGTTTTGCCAACAATTGTATTATTTTAATGCCAAAGCAGAGGAAATGTCTTAATCACCCTGGAAATTACTGTTAGGTTTTATTGGTTTTAAAATGAAAGCTACAAGGAAGTAAATACTTAGCATTATTAAATGTGCATACTATTTGAATTTTATTCGCATGACCTATGACCTATGCTTACCTGTAATATTTTTTTTCACTACGTTCCTAATACATCTGGAATACGATATACCTGCGTCAAAGCTACAGCTATACTAAAGTGAAAATTGAAATATGTCTAAAGTTACTTTGCATGGATTTATTGTAAACAAGAAAGAAGACAATTGATTCACCTTTGGTGTTAACTTTTATACAATGTAATAAATACTAGTGAAGCTGAATGTATTTGAAAATTAATTTCCTACAGTCACATATTTTTACTTTCTCTCGACACCTTGGAGTGAAGATATTGTAATCATAAAAAAAATGGAGCTCAAGATTTTGACGAATGTCGAAGTTTCATGTCCCCACAATAATGTAACTCGTGCAAGTGGCGAAACAATTTTCCTAAGTGGGTTAAAACTTGGTATCTGGGATTTTTATAAGCTCCCCCTTCTGAGGGTTTTTTGTAATTAGTTATCTATACCTAAATTTCAGGGTATTTTACTGAAAGCTAAATGCGAGAAAATCAATTTTGATTATATTTTATATCTAGACACTGTTTATTACTATAAATAACATGTCAATCTTCATTTCATCATGAAAATGACTTTGAAGATACTTTACGTATGAAAGATTTTCCAATTCTTATATTTTCTCCGAAATTGTTTGTGTTACGAAATAACTTATTTATGTAAAATTTTAGAACAATTAGAGATAAGCAAACCTTATTTAATATATTTAATTATAAAACCAATATTTTCTTGGCTATAAGTAGATAGTTTTTAAGTAGAGTATTTAAAATTAATTTGATTCTTATGTTCTTTGATGGACAGAGATATTTATATTGTCTCAATATTTCTGGAACAGTGTTCTTAATCCCTAATGCCATAGAGTTAGTAACAGTGTATATTATTTCATTTATGATCTTTAGTGTTTTGTTTCTACAACAATGTATAGGCCTTCGTATCACAAATATTATGAGTTTTTAGTAAAAGTCAATTACAAGATAAAAGAGGGAGAACGTCTGTGTGTACCATATATTTTTCTACTCATAATCTGAGTGCTGTGAGAGATAAGCAAGGGGTACTCTTTATCATGAAATTTCCATAATGAACACTCGTTATCACTTTAAAGGGAATATAACTGTTTGTTTCTTAAGAAGAAATGCAAAACTGATTACATGAAAAACTATTATTCTTGTCACAATAAAGAAATTAGCACTTGACTCAAAGGCCTGGGTTCTGTCCAATCAGTTGAGAAAATTAGTTGTTTATACTAATAGTGCTAATAAGCACACATTCTCTAACAATCCTATTATGTAACCATAGAGCAACTAGTATAAGTTACTAACAGTTTAGATGTGCAGAAATATGTAATGCAATAAAAATACATTTGCCTTTCAACAACATAAGTGGATGCTCTATCTTGTTAGTCATCTTTTGTTTAATATTCTAATGTAATTTACCATTAATTGCCCGCCGAGCAGCTGGAATTCTAGCGATTCCCTGGGCCCAGGACACCTTGGTGAGATCATTATTCTTAAGATGGAAGAACTTCCTAATGCTTGGCATTTCTTCACATGATGCTAATTTCATAGCTGAAAAACATGTATGTTCGGATTAATTATATCTAATTATTATTATTATTGTTACAATTAATATTATTATCATCATCATCAACTATTCCAACTATCCGTTCGTGTTATACTCACTTACTCCAATATCTAATGATAGGGTGATTGTGAGATGAAATGGAGGACTTACAGTTTAACATTTGATCCAAACCACGGTGAAAGCCTGGCTTTTCACACATTCACAAGTTCTGATTAATACACGTCTTGTCAGAGGTGTAGGAATCGTTTTATAATTATATAAATCTGCACGTAGACCAAGAAATGAACCCTGGACCCAGACCCTCAGTACAAAAGTCTGACACGTTACCCCTAGACCACCATGTCACCCAATGTCTAGTTGATTAATAAATTACCAATTTTGAATTAGATAAAAATAGATCATTGACAAATTATTGATAATAAATCAATTCAAGATAATTATTAAAGGTAATTTCAAAATAGATTACAAAATTCAACAAAGTTAATCTAAACAATGTACCATATTTTATTTTCTTCCTGAAAGATTATAAGATTCAAGCTCTTATCTAAAAAGGTAAAATTATTAGGTAAGACCATGATGTAATTACTCAAGAAGGGTTATAATTATTTGTAGCTTATAAAATACCGACATAAACTTTTAAAGACCAAGATAAGATCTTTAAATTTCAGAGTAAGCCGAGTGTTCATTGATAAATTTGTTTTAAAATGATGACCAACTCCAAAATAGTAATGGACAGAGAAAGTAATTCATAGTTACAATGACCCAACTTAAAAAGGTAATTATTTTATGTTTATGAACTTCTTAGTGTGAATCATGCTTGATTTTTGAACGTGTTTATTATTTAGTACTGAGAAAACCTTACCAGGAGGGTAGAGATTTATGTGTGGCCCAGCGGCGTATCCAGGAGGGGGGGGAGGGGGTTTGGGAAGGACGGCCCCCCTCCCCCCCCGAATCTTAAAATGAAACCTCCGCGATTAGCCGTTTTTTTAATTAGCACCACGTGGCCATGCCGGGAATCGAACCCGGGATATTTAGCTCCGAGGGCAGAGACTCTACCGACTGAGCTAAAGTGTTGGACTCGAGTAGCTGTTGGCAAGAAGTACGGTACAATTTGTATTAATAAAAAAAAGGGCTAAAGTGTGACGCTGACTAATTGTAAAAATAGAAAAAAAAACTTTATTTGTAAATGCCAACACTTCTATTAAACAAATCTAATTAAATTGTTTTATTTGTAATCTGTAAATTACGAACTTTTTTCCTATTTAAACAAATGTGTTTAAAAAAATAAACTAATTAAATAAAAAAAACAATATTGATTTTGATTCATTCCCTTTAATTCGTTGTAATTTTACTTATAGTTTAAATTTATTTACATATCTTAAATTTTTGTTATTGAGGGGAACTTTCTTTCATCTATAGGAAATCTCGGACCTAGACTTGGCAGTTGGAAACACTGTCTCGTTTTCAAAAATCACTCACATGTTTTGTTTAATTGACAAGAGATGATATCTGTTTCAGTGTTTTGTGAGTGAGTGACTTGAGTGACGAGTTTGTTTATATATCTTAACAGTGAGCTACCACCAATTCAAAAAGGTTCATATTTCATAATCTATAAAGTATAAATAAATACTAGACAATGGGTAGATTTATTATCAAGAAGCCACGACTCGATAAACTCAATAAGATGGAAAATTCATCAAATGTAAGTAGATATCTTTTATATTTTTACCGCCTCAACCTTAATAACAGATAGTAAATATGAATCAAAATGGTTCATTTATGGGTGGGTGGTCCTTGTAGGATTATTCAAATATTATTTATTTTTATTTTTCGATTCGACACAAAATGGAGGAATATTTTATCTGAACTAAAATGGCGGAGTTGGAGCGATTAAATTGCATGGATTCTCCCACTCATAAGCTAATAACTAATTCATTAGTCAACATTCAATAAACATTAATTAAAAATTCATAAAACTACGTGGGTAAATTTAAATTCGTTTGGTTTCCATTAAACCTATCTACATTTCAGAAAATTGTTTTGCTTGACTTTTCCAATCTCCATGATGAATATTATTTTTATTATTTTCTTGACTTTAATATAATCTCTATTTTAGTAATAAAATATTACTTACATTAGTCATTAGGTAACTGTAAGGATTGAGTTATATATGGAATAATGGCAACAATGATATGATAATTCGTTACCGAATATTTTACACGAGAAGTCTCTAGATTTTGCTTTTTGTTTCTTATTTCGCAGGATCAACTCCAACTACAACATTCATATCCCACTTCTTCTGAACCTTCCACTTCTACAGCTTGCATTGGAGACTGCGTAGAGGTATCTGAAAGTATTCCACTAAAATCCAGTGAGTATGCTAATAATAATATTGGACTTTTCATTGGAAAATCGAACATTGGTGATATGGACAAATAAATGTTAATAAGAAGAGCTTGGGAACCCTTACCCTCCCACAAGTGTCACGTTCAGGTAATTTTTTCAAAGAAACGAACCTTTAAATATAAATGGCTGCAGCGGTTTCCTTGGCTGGCATACTCTGAGAAATTAAATTGAGCGTTTTGTAAGTTTTGTGGTGGTATTTGCTCAAAATGAAGTTGGTCAAGGTTCTCATGAGCCAGCAGAAAATCTAGTTAAAAAACCATTGAAAAGTGGAAGGATGCAATAAAGATTTTTGAAAAACACTCGAGAACAAAATATCATCAAAGATCTAGAGAGGCAAAAGATGAATCTTAAAACATTTTCGATGGGCACAAACAAAATGTTGTGGAACAGTTGCTAAAGAAAGAAGAAGTTGAAGTAGAAAAGAACCGGAAAGTCTTACAATCTATTATTGAAACAATTGTTTTCTGTGGGAAACAAGAGCTACCTCTTCGTGGTCATCGGGATTTTGGACGTTTGTCCCTAGAAGAACCGACCGCAAATTATGGAAATCTTAGAGCCTTGATACGTCCGGGCCAATCATGGAGACAACGTCTTGGCTGATCACATTCTATCTTCAGCAGGAAATGCTATGTATGTCAGCCCAATAGTTCAGAATGAACTAGTTCACCTCATAGGGGAACAGATCCAAACAGTAAATTTGGACAGGATATAGAAATCGATATTTTTCACCATATTAGCAGACGAAACAACTGAGATTAGCTGTGTTGAGCAATTTTCATTTTGTGCTCGTTACTTTGATGTTGAAATCATGGATATCAGAGAAGAATTCCTCACACTCGTCCCAGTCTATGATATGACTGGTGCTGGCATTGCAGATACAATAAATTTACAAATTTCACGTTTTGGACTTTATCTTCAGAATGTGCGAGGCCAAGGCTACGATGGAGCCTCAGTAATGCGGGGAGCAATTATTGGCGTGCAAGCAATCATAAAACGTAATTTCCCTAAAGCAATATATACTCATTGCTCATATCATTGCCTAAATCTGTGTTTAAGTGACGCTACCAAAACACCTTGCATTCGCAATTGTCTCTCTACAATATCAGAAGTAATCAGTTTTTTTTAGGGCTTCAGCAAGGCGTGCCAAAGCTTTGAAATATATTTTAGTGGCAGTAGGAAAGGGAAATACTGTCCTTCACAAATACTGCGAGACAAGATGTGTGGAGAGACAATGCTGTTTCAGTATTCCATGAATGTTTCGAGTGTATCATTGAAGCATTGGAAACTATTATGAGCAACGAAGCAGAGGCAAATGGCAACGCTACTTCTCTTCACACATGTTTATGTAAATTTGAATTTATCATCACTCTTACTGTTATGTCAAAAATGCTCTCCATGACATACATAGCATCAAAATATCTACAAAAAGGATCTGTAGATATAAATTCAGCTTTGGATAAAATTAATATGACAGAAAAGGTTTTTGCCAACGTAGACATATCTCATAAATTAGAAGTTCCTATAAAAGGACCAAGAACAGTAGGCACTCAGAGGTACAGAGCAAATGTTGAAGCCAAAACCCGAGATGAATACTATCGCCGGATTGTGTTCTATCCTTATTTGGACGAGATATTAGCTTCATGGAAAGGGAGATTTTCAAACCATAGGGATTTATTAAGAGGACTTGACTGTTTAATCCCAGTAAACGCTGTCAACAAAAAGTTTAGCGACTTGTTACCGGCTTTGGAATTTTACAAGGATGATATGCAGCACACCAGCAGAGATATATTGGAAGCGGAATGGAGCCTTTGGACATCACACTGGAAATTTACAGACTCTCCAAAGCCAAAGAATGCTGTCAACACATTAAAAAAATTTAGATCGAGAAATGTTTCCCAATCTGACAATTCTATTAAAAATTTTGGCAATAATACCAGTTACCACATCATCCGTTGAAAGATCATTCTCGACTTTGAAGAGACTGAAGAATTACCTGCGCAACAGCATAGGTGAAAACCAGCTAACGTCTTTAGCTTTAATGGCTGTATATAGAAATATAAAAGTGAATATCTCAAAAATAATCGATTACTACAATCAAAGCAATAGAAGATTATATTTCACTTAAGGGTTTGTGACTTTGTGGCTTGTGTTAATAGTATTTATTCGCCTTATTTGGTTTAGTTTTTTGACACTATGGTTTCCCAAGATTTTTAATGCCAGTGTTGATAATATAATCAATATATAAACACTATTTCTTTAATTTGTATTAGTTTTATTTAAAATTACTACTATGCTAAATACTATTTAACTATTTATAATTATAGAGTTAAAGAATATATGTAAAAATCGTACATTGTTACCATGTGTTAAGAATTATTAAACATAATTCTAAATGGTATTAGCCTCCATATTTTATTTAATCCTTATACAGTTATACAACCTAATGTAATGACCAAACTAAATGCCTATTACTCCTCTTACAAGCTACATCACTGGTTAGTGGTTTATAATTATTATAAATAATCTAAAATTATGATTATTGCTGAGAATTGAGAAATACAGTTTCTTTACATATTTTCAAAAATAGGCTTTAAGATATTGACCTCTTCCCCCCCCCCCCCCCCCCCCAACTTTAATCCTGCATACGCCACTGGTGTGGCCTTGAACCGATTGTAAATCTTTTGTCTACGATTGTATAGCTTGGAGCTGCTGAATTATGTTCATTAGTGTGACTTTTAGCAGAGTAATGATTTCGAGCCTGACGTGAAAATAAATTATACACTTGCATTAATAAGGCTCAGATGATTATATTCAAGTGCAACTGTCAGTTGTAGAATGTCTCATATTCCTCTTTCCTTGCTATCCATAGTGACCATAATCTTTATGCAACACAGGCGTGGGCAATACACACTATTATTGGTTGGTAGACCTAGCACTTCCAGAATATCAGTTATTGTTGGGGTTAAATTTTTATCCTATGTGCCTTGGATTATATTTCACGGGTCCTTGGTATGGATTTCGTGTACATCCATCTGTTTCCTGCTGGTTGGTGCTTTATATTAAGTTTATATTTATTTTATGAACTTTTGGGTCATGCATTTTATTTGTGTTCTTTCGTTGTTGAATTATCAGACATTTTCTTGGAATAATTGTTGTTATGACGAAACGCCTAAGTATACTCTTCTTTGTTCTTTTATATTATTTCTAGTGTTAGATATTTTGTTGATTTTTATCACGGTATAACCCTGTTACAAAACTTAATAGCTAAAAGGTTATTTGTCCTCATTCTGGCCCCAGTTGAACTGTCTCGGCCAGACCATGACTCCACCAACACACCGTGGCACGGTCAATATCAGACTATCTTGAGGGCCGTGGTTCACTCCCCACCACCAAAGTTGTGCGTGCCCAAGAAAAGAAGACGAACGATATGCGAGAACTGGGTGCGCTCCGTTGGCATTGTTCAGAAACTCAAAGAACTATTATTCGGCTAAATGTTAAAAGTACGTTGATTGTTTGAACATGTCCTGGAAACATGCTACCCCTTACTCCTCTCCCCCTGCTATGGTTCTCTCGCCTCGAGAACACACGAATTAGTCGTTAGATATATAATAAATAGCAAGGTTCTGTAATGCCAACACACTTTTCATTATGATAACAAGTAGAGCAATCTGTTCGTAGGATAGTTAACGTCTGATTATTCAAAATTACTTTTGTCTATAATGTTCTATATTTTCTAAATTATCGTTCTGGTTTCGTAACATTTTATTTCATTAATTATTTACTCTACATGGTCTCAGTAAAGTTACTCTTTAGGCCATGGATAAGTTTGATAAATTTGACCTATTTGACAAAACGGAATGTCCGTTTTCATTTTGTGATATTTTTGAAGGACGTTTTGTTCCTGTAATATTTAACTTAAAATCTATTTTATCTGCCTTGCGTATGGATTTATATGTTTGAGTAGCGCCATCTTGGGTAAATTTTAAATCTGATAATGTCGTACTTTAGTTCTGTCATTTTAACTAATGGTAGGTTATAATCACTTGTTATTTATTTGAAGATAGTTTATTATTGTTGTATATATTGGAAGTTTATGGTATGTAAGTTAAATGTGGGGCCTTGAGTCGGCATGTTTATACTCGTATATGGACTGTAATATTTATTATTTGTACAGCCATTTGAAGCATAAGACCCAAAATTAGAACACTTATTGTTTATTAAAATTATGTCCGATTACGGTTGGGTAGATATATGCTGATTGGGACTTCATTGTTATTGTTCAGACTATTTGGAAATCGCCGATAATGGCAATTTGATATCTATCTCATATTTACCTAATTTATTATTAGTACTAGGATCTTTGTTTTGATTACCAATTATTATTATTATTATTATTATTATTGACGGGGCTAATAGGAATTTGTATGAAAGTCAATTTAACTGTAGATAGGATCATATGTTTAGAGTCGTCATTTAATTGTGTGGGAAGGAGTCCCATATATTTCAGTTGTTGGATACCTGCGGCTTAGGCATTGGCAACACACTATGGTTTAACAAACCTTTTTTTTAATTATATAATGGTTGCTTTCAAATTGTGGTTGACAATTTCAGCGCCTAACTCTTTATATGTCTCACTCAATCATAGATATGTATTTGTTTATTACCTGAATAAAAATAAAACTTTTTTGTTACTATTCGCGACTTGTTATTCATGAGTGATGACAGGGAGGAAGTCACACAGTGTTTTATTTTATATGTTTATTCCTACGTGTACACAAGTATATGAGAAGATTCTGGAAAAGAGAACAAGAAATAAAATTAAAGAAAGTTGGAAAGAGGAACAACACGGATTTAGGAAAGAGAAGTCAACTATATACCTAATATTTGCCATACGACAGCTGATGGAAGGAATGTATGAATATGGAAACGACTTGGTAATGGTATTTGTGGATGTGGAAAAAGGCATATGATAGCGTGGATAGAAATAATGTTTAGAAAGATATTGTGGAGGGAGAAGTGGAAAGAGGAGTAGTAATGATAGTGAAACTCATGTTTGAGAATAAAATAAGTTGTGTTAAACTGGAGAGGCGAAATATGGAGGAGTTCCAAATAAAGAAGGGCGTGAAGCAGAGAAGCTCTCTTTCACCATAACTATTTGTAATGGTATTGAGAATAGTCATGACAAATTGGGAGGAATAAAATAAAATCCTAATGTTCGCTGATGACTTGACGGTATGGGGGAGAAGGAAAAGGAATTACAGACTACAAGATTAAAATGAGGATGTACAATTTTGTGGGATGAAATTTAGCGTAGCAAATTGTGAGGAAATGGTAATGACAAGGAAAAGGATAAGGCCAAATAAATCTGTAAGTTTGGATGGAGTAAAGCAGAGAAAATTACAGAACGTAAAATATATTTGAAGCGGGATTGAGGAGAAAGATAGAATAAGAAAGGATTTAATGAGAAGAGGTCAGCAGAGAAAGTTGTTCATTATGTGCGTGAGAGACCCACTTTGGAGAATAAAAGTGCCCTTGGAAGATAAACAAGTTTAGGAATGAAGTTATCATGGTAAGAGTAGGGATACAAGGAGTACAGGAGACATTAGAGGAAGAAAACTTGAGATGGTATGAGCATGTAATGAGAATGGAAAAAGAGCGAATGCCTAAGAAAATGTTTGAAATGAAGCATGAGTGAAAAAGACTGTATGGGTGGCCATGAAAATGATTGTAAGAGCAGATAGCAAAAGTTTTATATTGAGAGAAGAAGAATGGAAGAAATTAAAGGAGAAAGAGTGATATAAGGATAAAGGAAAATGTAGGTATTTTAATAAATTGACCCAGCCACAGGCTGGAAACAATTAATGATGGTGATGATCTTACCTGGCTGAGTTATCTTTAAGGCCGAAACAGAGAATAAAATTGATTATTGCGCATATGGAAAGGTTTTCCCAATTTAAAAATAAATTACAGAGTGAAAATACAAAACTACAATTAATCCTCTTATTTCTGATTTGGGTTAACTCAGAGAAGACTTTGAGTAAGCACATATTTTTAATTAGGTATAACAAACGCTCAGATTGAACCTCAATTTAAGAGTACGGCACACCAAGCACCGGTGGTAGAATTTGAATACTATGGGCTGCAAGCAGTACACTACAGCACTATTTAACTTTTGATTATTCCCATTAATGAACTAGAACCAAAATAATTTTCTGTGAAGTATTCCAGGCTGCATTTCCTTACTTCTAGTGGAAATATAACTGAATTGATGAATATGATTGGTTTGATTGTTTGGTTCATGACAAAACAAGTTTAACGCCATTTGAGCATTTCCAATATTTAAATTAAATTTGTGTTTGGAAACCACTCAAACTGATAAGCTGACTTACTCTTTGATGAAAATTATCAGTTAACATGGAACACATACACTCCATTGAGATTGTAAGGTAGCAACTTAATGGCTCGGCCCACGTGGTATGCTATACCTCCACACATAATTTCAAAATAGTTCGCCTAGCTACGCCCAAGGCTGGATTAAGAGAAATTCTGAGGTCCATAAAGTATTTCCTAGCTGTTTGGAAAGAGTGATAGGGGAAGGAATATGTCTTTTGACGTTGGCAAATGGTTTGATCTACTAAAATTAATTTTCCTTTTTTGTTCCCTACTATTAAGATCTATTATTCCTTATATACTTTTTTTTGTTGCTGCAATAGATTTAACAGCGCCACACATTGTTTTGGCAGCATTGCTACCCACATTTATTGGTTTTACATAGATCCTTGAAGCAGGTCTCTCTCTATTCACAATCATTATTACTGTGAATAGCTAATAATGGATTTATTAAAGATTAACTATTATTTTTTACACATGTAAAACAAATAACATAATAACTATAAAAAATTTACTTTATTTGTAAGAAGATGAGTTAAAAATACTATGTTAATTTAATGGAACCAATTCTGATTTAAAATATTTTATATTATTTCTGGATGGACAACAAAAATTGATAAAATCTTATATATTGGACATATTCTAGTTATAAAATTGAGCTTATTTGGTTGTACAACACTATTATGACTGTCTACAACTGTGAAGGACTATAGTTCGATTCCATACATTATGTACTCTTACCATAACGGCCACAATACAACTATTGGTAATACATTTTGATAAATACTTTGATTTGGAAATATGATAGTTTAATAAGATTTACATTGACGATCATTTTCTAATAAATTAAATGTACAGTTATAAATGTGTTTTTTTGTCGAATCTATTTTTATTAATATAAGAGTAAGGAGGTTTACATAATTGAAAAGCGAGGGGAAATATTGTATTTGGTTTACGAGCTTAAAAAGACTTTACAATTTATAGCTGCTTTTTTAAGGTTTAGAATTTAAATAGCTTTAAGTAAAAAATTTTGTAATTCTATACTGTTTTTAAGAATGTATGTCTGTTGCCAAAGAAAACTGAACTTCATAACCGATTGTGGTGCATTTATCTATATGCCTTAAAATGTCTGCTATGAGGGATCTCACATACATACTGTCAGGGTTTGAGTCCCCGTTAAAGATACGGCTGGTTTTATTTAAATCTGTAACTTAAGATCACTGGAACCACTTAACCGATTGAGGTGTGGTTTTTACTTTTATACTAGAACAATATCCAGGCAGGTTTTAGCATTATTTGTGTATAATACGGCGTTATGGTGTGAGTCCTGATGAAGGGCCAGCCGATTGTTTGTATACATTTATGGAATCACATAATTGCTGTGGTGTAATTTTTTTTATTCTGTTGAGTATTTATACAGGCATTTTTTTAGTCTAATTATAATAATAATTTGGTCATTTGGTGTGAGTCCCGGTGAAGTGTCAGTTGGATATTTGTATAGGATATTAATCCAGGAATGTTTTATTATGATAAATCAGGTTTTTACGAGTAGTTCCATAAGAAGTTCCAACATGATTTTTTTTTCTGTTGCCTAATATTTATACTAAAAACTTTTAACATAGACCATACAAATAAATCACAGGGAACATTTTCAATAGCTTATGTTTGGAGGTGACAGACAATAAGTGTAAAATCAAGGGTTTTAACTGAACACGATATAAATTGGTAGATGGAAAGGGGAGTAGTCGGGTTTACAGGAAATAAAGATAGAAAGATAGTGTATTCCAAAAAGGGGGAGGGCGATAGAAGAGGGAGAGGTGCTTCTAAAGACAGAGAAATCTACCAGGAAGCTACTGAACATTTTCAACAGTTAAGACAGGATTTAATTTGAAAATATCAAATTTTGTAAACATTATTGTACTATAAATATTCGTCGTGTATGATAGAACCTTATCTAATCTCTATAATAATATATATTCAAAACTATTTTCTTGTATTTCGTGCTTTATATAATTTTAGCTTAATTGAAATTATGTCTTATTATAAAAAATTAAATATTAACTTGTAACTTTTTCATTAATATAGTTCATTTTAAATTTACAAGTTTAATATAATACAAAAAACCGCATGTTGCTAATATGTATAATTTATGAAAAATAGAACCTACAAATGTATCGTTCTTATAGATTAGATGTCCATCCGAATCTTGCGCTGATAATAGAATAACAGAAAAAAAAATTTTATTATCTAGTTACGTATATTTTTAATTTTTTAGGCTTAGTACTATTATTGTTTAACTATATATATAAAAGCTTTTTTTTCACACTTATATTAATTTTATATATATAATGTGATTACTTTTTTTTAAGTTTTGTACTCTAGCAAGGTGAAACGTAGACTGTATCCTTCCTAATTGACCAAGGATACTTGAGATGCAGTTTGATGAATTCACACTCGCCACGCACTTCCCAAACGAACACTTCATCAAACATTTCGAACGCCAACGACCTTATTACATCCATGAGTCCACATTGATGTTAAGGCTACTTATTTTCCCTAGAGAAAACTATTCCAGCGTACTAAGATTGGGGTGTTTTAATTTGTTTGTCATAAAAATTGCACCATTTCAATTGATATTATTGTTTTCAACGTTTATTTACTGTACATAATGCCGAGAAAAAAAATTGATATATTTGACAATTTTAAATCCTAGATGTAGATTGATTATTTAAAATTTTCAAATCATCAATTTATTATTAATGGCAATGATTGAAACTCAGAATCAAGAGCATGAATAAAACCAACCATTGTCCTTATCATTGACCATTGATACTAAAATAAGATAATAAAAAACAGTTGCCGGTCAAACTCCGCACCAAGGCTGAACTAGGTCGTATATACGACGTATAGCTTCCAGCCTGGGATCCAAGAACGTTAAGAGGAATGTATTGGCATCCTTTGTGACTGTTCGGACAGATCTACATTTAATCACGTGAGTTCCAATGCAACTCTCCAGCATAAGTATCAAGGCTACATCGTATAAATAGATTATTAGGATACATCCGTGGTATCTATTTTAGGTTCTGTTAGAAAATTAACTATTTTGTCCAGTACACTCATAATTAAAAGTATAAACAGCAAAGATTATATAGCTCACAATCACAAGATTATAATTGTACAATCAGTCACAAAAACCGGATTTACAATGCATACATTACTATATTAAATCAAACAACCTTAGCTGAACACTAAGGAATGAGATAGAGACTAATGAAAAAAAGTCCGTAAATTTAAGTTCTGTTCACCACTCCTAACAACAAAAATAACTTTTTCAAATAAATACTTAATTTTTGATCTAGTATTAAATACCATTAATATTAAAAAGTATTAAATTAAACCACGTTGACCTTAATTGATTTCTCTTACAATTGCGTATTATTCATTGTTTTCCCCCTGTACACTGTTCCTTAACAACAATTTTATCTGGATAAATAATCATTGTTTTTATTCTGACATATAAAGAGTTGTTTCAATCATTCCTCAAGGGAGGCCACAATCACTTGTATTCATTATTTCAATATTCATTGTTTTTTCCCCTGTTCCCTTCATATGATTAAATATAATAAAGAAAATTTAATAAATAAACTACTAGTCACGATATTAACCATCATCCTAAACTGTTAGGTTAGCAATGAGAAAAAAAAGTTTATTAACTTGTCAAACGTTTCTATAACGTGTCTTATGAATCAAATAGATAGATATACATTTTTGTAAAAATATTAATGACAATGTCAATATATGGCCTTCAAGGAAAACGGAGCATGACAACTTATTTCATTCTGTATGTACTAAATATAATTCCTTAAAATGAGGCAAAAGGTAATATATGTAATATTTATTGTTGCCTGAGCAAATATATTTAAGTTTAAGATTTATTACTAATATGAATATATATGGAGCATGAATCGAGTATTTGACTTATTCCTTTTTGGATGTATTTAGAAAAATGTTTTTTGGTTGAACGGTGCACACAGATCATTTTAGCAAATTATTGACTTATCAGCTTCTTCCTGCCCACCACGGATTATTGTCTCCTGTGATTATTATTATTAGCACCGCGTCTTACTACCCGTTCGGGTTATACGCACTTACGTTAATGTGTAATGGTAGGGTGATTGTGAGATGAAATGAAGGACCTACAGTTTAACGTAGAATCCGAACCACGGTGGCGGCCTGGCATTCCCCACATTCACAAGATGTCTTGTCAGAGGTGAAGGAACGGTTTGGCAATCAGATAAATCTTTGCCGGGACCGAGGATTGAACCCCGGCCGCCAGAATAGAAGTCTGACACCTTACCCCTAGACCACCAGGTCACCTGTCTGCTGTGGATCATAACTACTCTTTGTATTGTATTTTATATTTGTCTTGGAACTTATCTGGGGCCAAGTGACGCTACCCATGCTGCTAATTAACTTTCAAAATCACATTATATTCCTTCATTGTTATTCTGTTATTTATCAAAATGTCATATCATATATCAGCTGTTGGTATTAAGTTTTATTTAGACGTCCATGAAAATGTATATAATTGGTCTTTTAATCAATAAGATTAAACTCAACACCTGGTATTTATGGTTGATGTTTTCTCTTAGTGTTAAAATTAAATAGAAACAAATGGAAGTCTATTCAAGTGTATTTTATAACTATGGAGAATAACAGTTAAAGAGGCTAAGATAGAATATCAGAAAAACTATCGATTTTTTTAACGTCATTGTTGACACAAGTTTCACCTATCGGTTTTATCGTTTAGACGCACCTTTAAATACATGATTCATTGATCAACAACATAAATCGTGTATCTAAATAATACACAGAATAAAATACCTATACTAATCAATTAATTCGTGTTTTAACAAATATTAGAGAGCCTTCATAGATACAGAAATTCTCCGCTCTATAATAATATGCCTCTAAAACTTAAATGCTGAACATTTAATTACAACAAAAGTTAAAACCATGCCAAAACAAGCTAGAAAAAAAATTATATTCATTTACTCATGTTGAATTTTATTATTTTGAATATTTCCATACAATCTTGGATGTACTTACCAAGTATGAGGTAGAAACACATTACCATAGTTTTCCATAGAATACGACTACATTTCGTGTTTGTTCCTCCATTCAAAATATCATAAGAGCACATGTTTGCAAGATTCTCAACCACTGGTACTCTGCGTTAAGTTAGGGAAGGAGGACTTTACTAAATCTTATATACAAAAAATACGACGGTTAAACAACGGCCAAATTTTTGTTATTAAGAAAATTTACGCTCACGTGGTTCGTTAGTTATTAGCCACTTAAAAAAAATATATAATAATGGCACATTAAAAACTAAGGCTTTTTTCTTATATTTACCTCACATCCATTAATGTTTCCAAACTGTATTAGTGGTTTTTTATTTATTCAAACCATACCGGCTGACTAGGTCTGTTGTATGTTTTAAAAACCAACTAAGAAATAGGACCAAAATAACAGCCAGTCTCCTGTTTTAAATTCATCACTGTTAAAGGGTAAACATAAATTTCACTAATGACAAAAATTTTGACCATGATGGACTTTTAGCTCCGTAGCCAGACACGTTGCCGACTCATCTAAGAAGTTAAATATTATGACATTAACGAGCATAGAAAGGTTTCTAAACTTGATCATTTGGAATTTTACCTGTCCGTCTATCTGTCTTCTGTAGGTTGTATTGCGCTAGCTGTCAAATGCGCATTATAGTTTTAAGTAAGTTTAACAGAGAGATTCATTGAACCTATTCGGAACGACCTATATATCTGGTATTCACTTTTGTAATCTGTTTCAATTGTGAGCTCGCTCAGGCCGTTTTTATTTTAATTTATTTAGATAGATTTTCTGATTAAGATTGAATTTGAAATAATTTTTAAGCAATCAAACATGTAGCTAAAGCATATTTTAGTTAGTTGTTAATATATTATATTTCGAGAATAACTTCCCAAATCTCGTTAATAACAGTTATTCTCAATTATTATAATGTACTATTGAATACAGTATCAAGTGGTTTTCTGTCTAGCTAGCTCACCAATAGACTATTATATATTCCTCGAATCCAAGGAGAAGTTATAGGAGAGAGTATTTCAATTTGAAATCCAGAGTGAAATGTTGAAATTACAATAATGGTAGGAATACGACAGTTCTTGGCCTGTTTTAAATCAAAGGAATGTTTTCCTTTTCTCACACAACTACTAGTTTAGGAACTTTATTATTATTGAGAGCGGCTGTTAATCCCTAAAGTGTTAAAATACAAAGTAAATAAAAGTAATATATTTTGTGTTGTGACTGATTGTTACAGTGGATCTGGCTAATGAATCTAAGTCCTGAATACCACATGAAAATCCGATATCCTTTTATTAACACTTCTTGTTATTTTCACGAGATCCTGGATAAGTATAGACATTAAAGTGGGACTTCTTACTATTCCACTACAAAACTCTTCTCAACTAAGATCCGGGAGGTTGATGTTAAGACTCCATCTGTGGGTGTATTTTGTTCTAACATCTGGATTTAGAATGTTTCCTGCCTACAAAGGATGCCTATGCATTTACTTAATTTTTGCACACCAAAGGCTAATTTATAATTAGTTAGTACATTTAAAGTATAGCTAGCTGGCATACAATTATTCTGAATAGAGGAAGGGGGAGGGGGGCAGGTGTAAAATCAAAATAGTTGGTGGTAATTTTAAATGAGAAATGTGTAATTAGTTTCTTACATAATATTAATTATTACATTTACAACGACTTCCAAGCTATTTTAGATTATCTTGACGGGAAACTAAAGTGCACTTCACAGTAATAATTATGCTTGAGTGCATTGTCTGAAAATAAATGCATAGTTTGAAGTACAACTGATAATAATAATCACTAGAAGTAATTGTTTTAATACTCATAATTTAAATTGTTATTGTCAAATGACCTTAAGATAAAATATAGAGCTATTTTTTTAGGATGGAAGAATTTTTTTTAGTGTGCTTCTTATTTTCTTCAATAAGCTGTAGTTTCAACTATAGATGAAAATATATTTATAAAATTTATAATCCACCATGCAATTTACCATTAGTGTATTTTAATGTTTACAACAAAAAATAAAAATATTTATTTATTTTAATGTAAGATTATAAAGATCATCCGGCTACGAAGAATAAAAACATCCTAAATCAGCCTTGTGTGGTGACACATTTTTACTATCATTATCATCATCATTATTATTATTGTTATTATATTTTAGGTAAATGCGCAAAAGACTTTTTGTGATTATATAGCCAAGCAAATCACATATATTATAGTTTGGTAGAAATTATTTTAATTTTTAAGAAATACTATTTCCGCAAAAACGTTTTATTCAAAACCGGTAAATCCCACAAAGCAAGTAGATTAAAATATTTATCCTTTTAATGCCTTTTAATGTTTTCAACAGCCAGGAGTTAATCCCATTATTGTGTTTGTTGTCACTTTGGGAGCGTGGAAGGGTTAGGGTCGAACGCGAATATAGAAATGGTATGTAATAAATTATTCGTATATAGAGTTAGCTCACAGATTAATACCGATACCGAATGTATTATACTTAATGTGGCGAAATGGGGGTGGAACCAAAACCTCCTCCCCTGCCCTTTACTTTAATAAACATCAGCCGGATTTAGATCTTAAAAGATAAAACTTAATTCACTCCTCCCTCCAACATAACATAAGAAATATATTTATATATATTCTTTTTGGAATACAAACATGTTTAAAGGTTGGTTCCTATAAAGTCACATTTCTCACTCAGAAATGTTTCGTATATTTTATATAAAACCTCTTTAAATAAATAAGGCAGACACACATCATTAAATACAAGTCATAAGCTTTAGTCATATTGTTCATAGATTAATAGATACAGTCTAATTAGTTTTAAGACACCTACTTCAGTGACAGAAGGATCGAAGGCGTCACTCTCGTGTTAGACTGACCTGCTGAAAACAATGTGATTTGAATTTGAGAACTTAAAGTGGTTTACCTCTAAATGGTTTTAAATCTCTTTCCAAGCAAATGTGGGTAGATTACTCTAAAACTATTCCTTGCCCATTAGAGTAATTGTCGCATATGCGTATAGTCTGAATATAAAGTAAAAAAGGTGTGAAAATACATAAGTATAAAAATGTATTTCTCGTACAAAAAATTGTTATGAAAATATTATAATGCATTAATAATTAATACGGTGTAAACCCATCTTAGGATGCGGCTTGAGGTTGTATTAATCATGTCCATTAACTAATAAATACAAGCTTATAAAAATAGTGAGAATGCAGCTACTCGCCTTTAGTCTATAAATACAAGTTAACTGGCTTTAACATTTTAAAAATATCTAAAGATGCAGTTAAGTGTCTCCTGGAATTATACTAGTAGCCACCGGGATACGATACTCCAATATGACCTCGAACATGGTTGTAAGCATCGTTGTGGTACAATAACAAGTGACGACCATGTCAACATATATACAGTTTTTCATTAAGAAGGGTAATATTTGAGTATGAACAATTATAGTCCGTTTTCGTTAGGAAGGGCTAATTATAGGACGTGTGATAATGAGGTGGTGGTTTATTAGTGCACGTCACGAGTTGATTAAGGGCGTTGGAAATCAAACCCTGGGAACCCCGCCCGCCCCCCACCCCTCGATTATTGGTGATTGTTAATTTATTGTCGACTATCGATGATTGATTATCGCGTCTTACTAACCGTGCGGGTTATATGAGAAGACATAATGATAGGGACGTTGGCGTTTAAAACACAAATAATATTTCCAATTGTCGATCGGCGCTCAGGAAAGTTTCTTTCCCCGCTACGTCCCGGGCGTTGAAGTTTAAACTCCTGCAACCCCCGGTTCAAGCTCTATCCGCTCCATACCGCCGATATGTTGAAGGGTCTTAAAACCGTGGAACCCCCGGTTCCCCTGCTTAGTCTAAGCACTCACATCCTTTCCCTCAAACCGAGCCTCAAGACATGTTGATTGATAATTGAACATTAATTGTCGATTATCGACGATTGAGATTGTATAGCGTAGACAGTTAATATTACCCCGATAGAGATTCGAACCCCTTCATGTTGATAGGGGCAAAACCAGACTACGGCCTATAAAACACTGGGAATCCCCAATTCCCCTGCCTAGTCTAAATACTCACATTCTCTCCTCGATTATCGGTGCATGGCCTTCCCCCCTTCAATCTTTCCCCCACAACCCCTCTGATCCTGTCAAAACACCTAAATAATATTTAAAATAAGGTGACTAGTTCACACACGGTATTCAATATCTTGTGATAGAGTACCTGCATTTTCGTGGAGGGAGAGTTGGAAATAGCCTCGGTGTTCGAACTCCTAGTCATCAGCTTTGTGTCTAGTTCACCTAAACAAATGCATGATAAGCCACACTATCTTGTAATAGTGTACCCGCATTTGCGTTGAGCTAGAATTGTAAATAGCCTAGGTGTTAAAAATCCAACCTATTAAGTTTTAAAAATTAGTCATAAGCTAGCGTATCACATGACTTGACGTATGAATACGGGATTCTAACTTTCAGACAGCGCCGAGCAAATAATAATTGCCGTTTTAGTCAATATCGATACTGGGTTCGATTGCCCTATCGGGTTTGTCGTACTTGCTTATCGTTAATATTTAAGGTAAGGTGACAAGATAACACACGGTATTCAATATATTGTGATAGTGTACCCGCATCTGCGTGGAGGAAGATTTGGTGTTCAAACAAGCATACAGGGAGTGATCTGTTTAGATACTGTGAAACTTCCCTAGAATATGTTGGAGAGGTAGAGTGGAAAACACCCATAGTTTACCCGATCGAGATTCGAATATCGATCTCCCCCGTCCTT
>JBCFYV010002433.1:0-38663 GCA_039000515.1 Timema cristinae
TCTGAATTACAACAAAAAATTATATGTTGGATAGAAAATCAACTCTAATGTATTTTTTAATTTGGGTGCGGGTTCAATATTTTTTCCATTTTTGACGTTTCATTTTTTTTCCCCCCAAACTCATTTTCAAGCTAATGAAAGACATTTCCTTTTTAAAAATTACCTACCCTTTTCCCCAAACCCCTTTTAAATTAATATTTCAAAAAACCTTGGTTTAATAATTCATAACTATCAAAAAAACCAGCCCAGCTCTCTAAAGTATATCGCATTTTGTAATTCACGGGTTATTTCGGGAGCAAGGGAAAAATTTTCCCGGGGAGAAAAAGTTATCACGCATGAGACTTGAAATGAATGGATCAAAAAGGGGAAAAGGGCATGCAACTTCATATATGAATTTAAAAAAAATTTAGCTAGTCATCAAAACCATTTCGAAATGGATTCGGTCATTTACATGACGAATTCAGTTAAACCCTACCTACACGTAAATGACAATTATTAAAAATACGTCATATGTAGCTATTGTAATGTTACGTCAAGTCTGAAGAAAAAAATAAGACAAAAAAGGGGTTTTTTCCAAGCGGGCTTGATCTTTTAAACGGCCCAGTCATGCTGTGTAGAGCGGATACTTTTGGATAAAGGTAAAATTTAGCAGTCAATCAAATAGTTTGGGACAGCACAGTTAAAATTTCAATAGTTTAAAATTTTTACTAAAGAAAAAAATAATTTTAATGTATTTAAAAAGAAAATCTAACTCAAATTTTTATTGCCCCGGGACTAGAGCACCCACATTTAATTACGTGTCTCCCGGGGAAAAAAAGCTTTTAAATAAATAAATAAAAATTTTTGATATAACATAAAATTTACTCGAAAATATGATATATTAAAGGGTTCCCAAAGTAACGCATTTTTTAAAACCCTACACCATTTACTATATTTTTTTTGGGATTTTTTTTTTCTAGGTGTACAATTTGGTTTACTCAAAACCCAAATAGTGTTTATAATTCGATATAAGGATTTTAAACTTTTTTTTTTTTGCGCTATGAAAAAAAATTTCGCCCAAATGCCTTTTTTTTCCCCTTGTTAAATTTTTTGGTTTTCCGCTTTCTAGAGAATTTTTGTGAATAACTGTCAATCAACTTTTCTTTAAATTTTATCTCCCTTTTTCTCATAAAAACACGCTTTTATAGTTCAAAATTTTTTTCAGTTGATTTTCTACACACACTTGGTTAAAAGGGGTTTTCCTAAGTAAGAACGTTCCAAAATCTTTCCCCGAGCCTACCAACCTGGCACTCATATACATTTACAACACGGAGTGTACTTAAAAAGTGTATAGAGTTGGACAAGTTTTTTAGACGGAGTGACAGCTTACAGCGACATGTTACCTCACATAGTCGAAATTGACTGCAACATCTTGGATGTTGTCATCGGTCAAGTCTATAGAGCGTAGCTATTGAAATCTCCGGATCGTGAAAGATTACAACCCCTGTAAATTTTTTCAAACTTGATGGTACAGTCAAAATCATAAAGTTTCTCTCCCTCGAAAGACTCGCGATTTTTAGTCGTTATTAACGAAATTCAAGGAAAGTTGGAAACAACACTTAGCAACCACTTTAAGTGAATGGTAATCTTACATGTTAATACACCGCCTGTTGTAAGTAGTCTCGTGGTTGGAAGGGAGGGAGATGAAACAATCATCCCTTACGTTTTGCCTGTTAAGTGTATCGTCACTCTAAAGTCCGGACGAATTAAAATCAACAGTTGAGGAACAGCACTTACATGATTGAACACGTCTTCTTGTCCCACCACAAAGGAAGTGGTTGGTCTTAGGAGCGTGTGAAAAACTTATACTTTAACTAGCTAAAGATGTCCCTTGGCTCTTCCAGCGATAATTCCATTAACCAGAAGAATTTGAGAAATAAGATGCTCTATATAATATAATAAATGCTGAGAGTAAATGTTGTTCTTGTCTGTGCTAAAGCATTACTAGAACCCACTGACGAGCACGCTAATCGAAGTGTGTAAGTATATGTCAATGGATATCGGGTGCACTCAAAGTAGTGCAATTTCTGTTTCAATATTCCAAGAGAATACCCGTCATTTTAACACAATTTAAAAAAAATTACTGACGCCCATATATATGCAAAAATGGGAAGTTTACAGACAGAAGAATATCATGTATCTACTCCAAAACAATATGGAAATATATCTCAGTCAGTCTTCTATTTACAATTTATTGATTCGTTCCAGTTTTTAAGCACAGCTCTTGAAAGTGATTGAAAATCTGTTGCATGTTTGGGAAAATTCATTTTAAAATACTCCAGTGAAAATATCCTTTCAATATAGTACATCTTCTGCTAAGAAAAGGTGTGTTTCTCCTTTGCGACCTTTCATGATTGCACAGTAAAACTGAAATATAGTCAATTACCACCAAAACACATGTTATAATCAGATACACCAAAACATTGTTTCAGAATGTGACTACCTCATCTAATACTGGTGGGAAAACTTGAAATGAATGACCATTGAAGATTATCAAAATTCAGATTTTTTGAAGGTGGATGTTCGACTCGTTCCAGAACGTCTTTGAATAATTTCGCAATTTGGTTTTTTAGTAGTATAATTAGACTGCCAACAGTGGTGTGCACAAGCCTGGGACTACATGGGCGGCATTTTAACGATGACCAAGTGAGTTGGAGCTATTAACTATATTGAAATCATTTATATCTTTGAAAAGGGATACGTGGTTGGGTGTCTATTATTTCGAATAGATTATCCTGAACAAACAACCCCGATAATAATATTTAAACCCTGAAAAGAGGTTGAATATACCACATACTGCCATTGAAATAATTTAAGACGGGAACTGGTTATGTCTGATTGCCTTCTTCAGAGTAATATAGGTGTTGAACAGACCTGAAATAGCAAGAGCTCAATATAGTTCAGTTGCTCGAGGAGAAGCACGGGGGGCTATATACTAATACTTTGCGCCAAGCTGCGCAGAGAACCCCGAAGGGACTTCCCAACTACACGCACTTAGGCTTTTCAAGCCTTTCACAGTGCAACCACGTTACCATCGAGGCGAACCTTTTCGTCAGATCATGAACCAATCCAGGATGCTATTCCGTTTACTCATGCCATACCCGAAAAGCATGCCCAACCTCCATGCCAGACCTCCTTGGTATTACTGGATAATTCCCCTCCCCCCTCAAATGGACCGATAGGGAGAAGTTGGCCCCTCTATGACCCCACTCACGAGGACCCAAACTCTGCCCTCCGACGTTCCTCCTCCGTTCAGTCATTCACCCCCGTCATTCACTCACCCCCATCCATGTCTTTCCGCCCCCCAACACCGTCTCTCCGCAGACAACCGCCTTAATTGCCCATGGGACCTCGTGATGTCCTGACCACTATCCCCGCTACACGGTACCACTACCAACCGCCTTATGCAAATCCAGTAACCCCGCGCCTCCACATACAGATGAACTGTCAGGTCTTAGCTATGCCGCCAATTCACCACATGCCCTGGCAACTTCGAGGAGGCTCCCCACCTATTTTCCGGAGACTTTCAGTACCCGCAGGTGGCAAAGACATCCTAATGCACATTAGATGAAGCATGCGTGGGCCCAGAGGGCGTCCCTCCGCATACGTCGGCAGGTGCCAGACGCCTGAGCACCGGACCCCACGTTGGCTACAGATTAAGAAGTGGATCTAGAGTACCCAAGAATTCATTTGACGACAAGTGACTATCCACTTGCGCCTGAAAAAGTCATAAGTTACTCCCTGAATGTTAGCTCCAATCCTCAAGTAGATACAATCCAAGCTGAACGCCCCACCGGTAGATAACAGGAAAGCGAGTTGCCCAAACCTAAACAGTAAAATTAAATTATGGGTTACACTACCGAATTTTAAAACTGTATATTTCCCTGGTATAAAGCGCAAAAGATACACCGATCCTAACTTTCAACAGAGTGCTTGCTGAACCATATATTGACATTTTAATACATCCGACGAAAAAAGCAATAAATGGATTGAAAAGACTTTTGCCAAACTCAGGAACAAGCAGTATCGGAAGTCATAAGAAACAAAGACATTCGTTAAATGTTCAATTACTAAAATAATGAAAAAAAGTCTAAATAGCTATTGCTCACAAGCATGTTTTGCTTATACAATCTTCACGGATTATAAGTGGGGTTTTAAACAACGAGAAAAATAAACCTAACTTTTAAAGAAGCCTATCCAAAGAAGTTTTGGCAAATCTTAATATAATAGGTTTTATAATGTTATAAACGTACATTTTTATTATGTAAAGAGGAAATGTGGTCGAAAATGCAAACTCTTATCACATACACAGATTCTACTGCGACAACTGAAAACCATATGTTAGGGGATTTTGATAATATAACAATTCGATACTTCCAGACTATCCAAAACACATTTTTCACAACAGTGTGGGCAATAGAAAAACTCTGGTAAAAGGAAGGATGAGAGGAATGGAGATTGATTCGAGAGTTTTGTACTTCGACCGAAGCCTGTACTCCATTCAAAAGAAGTCTTGAGGAAAAAAAGTATAAAGGTGTATAAAAAACAACTCTCGCAATAAAGAAAACTATAAGCATGCTCATTATAAAAATATGTTTAAAGCAAGATTTGTTAAACTAACGCCAATATGTTCCTATGAAAAAGTGAGAAACAACCATTGTATAATTCCTCTTTGAAATAAACTTGCACTTTCACACAAGATATAAACGTTATATTATTAGATAAGGATGCATACTCCTTGCATCCTTCACTACAAAATATTACATTGTTTCACCACTGAGACATAAATAATATAAGCTACCATTTATGGTTGTACTAGGAATTATATGGAAAAGAAAGTTTGTGTATTACCTTTATAAAAATAATTAACTATGAAAAATCCGAGCGCTTGTAAAGACTCAACCTGATTTCATCAGGTGAAACAGAGTAGCACAGCTTTATCAAAATTAAATATTTATTAAAATTATTACTAGTGTGAGGTGACGTTACTCGCGCCCTCGCATGCCTCCTTGGAAACATTTTAATAAACTCTAACGTGAACACCCAATACTAGTAATTTTATAATAAAATATTAGTGACTAGATACGTTGGCCCGCCTTTGCGCCGTGAATTATTAATATACAAATATAGTAAATATACATATGTATTTACTACAGATTAATTTAAAACAGTAAGTTACTTTGATGACATAACTTGACCTCAGAATCAAATAATTAATGCAAGCCGATACAAACTTTCACCCCTTTTCATCCTTATGAAATAAAATTTCCAAAATTCCTGAAACAGTTATTTTTTTGTTTTTACTTCTCAATACCGAAAATACAAAATTTTTGTTTAAGTACTCAAAATGTCGGGACTTTCAATACATATTTCCATACATAATATTCATCCCCTATTTTGACCCCTTTGGTGAATTTCTAAAATCCTTCTTATGGGTGCCTACATAACTAAAGGAATATACATCCAATTTCAGCTGTGTACCTGGATATTTGCGCTCGCGATGAGGAATCTCTGTCAACGGTCATCAGTTAGTCAATCAGGACTGGTTTATTTTTATAAGTATGATTTTATAAAAGTTTATCCAATGAATAATGTAACTATTTAGAAACATCTGTTTACCACCCCTGCCCCGCCCAATATTTTTCCTGATCCTCGGAGTATGTTAAAGAAAGTGAACACGCTATATGAAGAGGATCATTGCGAAACGCGAAAAGAATGGTTCTCCCCAAAAAATATTTTCCCGATACGCCATGATCATGCTTGTTCTATGTGGAAAAGTAAGCACTGACCTCTATGAAGACCAAGTGATCGTTTTGTGTTATGAGGTAATACCATATGAATAGGAATTTTTAAACGTGTTTTCGACATAGAATTTTAAGCCATAGATTATTTAACGTATAATCCGAATGAAATATAAACTCATAACAACTACTTATTGATCAAAGGGCTAGGGTTTGATTCTCTTGATATAATTATAAATATGTTATGTGAACTGACATCCGTGCTATCTTCGAAAACAGGACTTGATGCTATGGCAATACGTAAGCTAAACTATACCATGCATTAGATGTCTTACACGTGTGGCATCGTAGAATAGAAGAAGTTACACCTTAGACCATGATAAGAACCGGGGGTAGGTAAGGAGAGTGGGGGAGGTGGTAGGTTCGCGGCTAGAGGAGTGTATTAGAAGAAACCTATTGTTTAGGCTCTTCTAATCAAAATCAGCTATTTGTAGAAAAATATAAAACTAGTTTTCGAAGATTAAGTAACAACATCATTGAATGAAAATAGCAAATATGTACCGTGGAGGAAATACGCCGAATGAATGAAGAAGGGGAGGGGGAGGGAGTGGGTTGTAGGAGTTTGGTAGGTGTGTAAAGGAATGTTTAGGAGGTGTGACATAGATTTTCTCGGGTTGCCCCGAGAAAGTGATCCTCCTCATTCAAAGTGGATCAATGTTAACCTTAGATGGAGAAAAGTGGTCGAACTCTAGTTTAACCACTACTTTATGAGGAATATTTTTACAGAGTTTAGCTTTGTCTTCAGCTATCGTCTCAGACATGTTTTACTTGTTGAGCACGTGATTCGCCATTAGTCTTCAATGCTAGATAAGTGACAGAAAAATACATTACCATACTTTTGATACTGTTACTTGTACTAAGCAATTAAGGGTATGCCCCCCTAATTCATGTATGAGTTACGTGAAGGTCGTAAATCGTCAAAAAAATTAACTATTCAGCCTTGCACCTCAATGATTATCGCTACCTTAGTGCTATATTCTTTCGATAGCAAGATGTTAAACTCTTTCTTCTTGTGTTCAGAATGTAGACATTTCTTAGAAAACACGCGTAAAGATGAATCACTATAGAGTAAACGAGTGAGTAAATCAGTTTGCGTATAGGTCAAATCTATCCAGCACCACAATAAGTTTCATGATTTTACGAAAAGACATCCCTTTGCCCATATAAATGTCTTAAGCTTACGATATAATGAAGTACCTAATTTTACTGTCTATTACCATTGCACTATTTTCTTATCTAGAGAAATTCCTACAGAACCACGCCAATACACAAAGGAATCGATAAAGATGAAGAATGGCTAACAGTAACCTCGTCCAGCCTCTCTTCTTCTGCATCTTCCGAGAGGATGCTAATAAACGAAATTTATTCAGTTTCCAGTATTGAATGACATTGTCCTTTTTTAACTAAAGTTCCTCCCTTACTTCATAGCGTTAAAGTAACCACCCAAGCAACCGCTGTCCTTCTCACCTAACTTGAATCGACTTGTCACTCATTTCCAAGCTTCTCAACAAGTTTAGAATTTAAGTGTATATTCTTCCCGTCATATATTTAACTTGAGATTCGGCGATTTCATGATCCTTGACAGCCTAAAACTAGAGCGTTTTACACCCGGATAGTCGCGTTAAAACGACTTTTCGAAATTTGAACTTAGAACCACAACTACGAGAACCTGGTATTTTAATCTCTAACAGTATTTATTTAAAGAACGAATTTAATAACCTAATAGCCTATATTACTTCTCCACGTCTGATGTGTATTAAAGGTTTTAAAATTGGTAGAATTTTTTTTATTTGTAATACTCTTTATTACCATGCGACTTGGGAAACAGTTTGATCTTCCATCCGTGAGTTAGGATGACCATGATTAAACAAGTCACTCCCTTAGAGTTAATGTACGTTTGCTAGGCATTTATGATCAGTGCAATCGTATTCAATCATTTGAATAGTCTTTGCTGGGATGTATCCCTCGATAAGTATTCATAATTGACGGATGAATACTGACTAACTAAATATTGGTATGTAGAGACGTTTCATTGACTCCGACATTGACGTCACAGGATGAAAGACGTCTTCAAATTTAATGTATTATTATTTATGTGAGCATTAACCATCACTACTTCCATGTTTTTTATGGAAAACCGTATTTTAACAGTGACGTCACAGAATTATGACATTTTCAAATGTATTGAATTATTATTAACCATCCCTACATCCAATGATTTTTTATTTGGATATACTCTTAAAAGAGAAAAATTTATTTTAGACATTGACGTCACAGGATTTGACATTTTCAATTTATTGAATTATTATTTTATAGAGGCATAAATCCATCTCATGTTTTATTTGGATATATTTCTATAATAAAGAGAAAAACCTCTATTTTAATTTGTATGCTTTACCTACCAAATAATACTTTCAATAAGGGAACATTTACAAAAATGAAAAAATAAGTAACAAGTTTTCCACATTTAATTATTATAAAAAATATACATATTTCACAATTTATTAGTTTATCCATTATAGATACAAAGATCGTCATACAGTGGAACAGAAGTCCAAAATATGGATAGATCGGAATTGATCTACAAACGATTTGGAGAGGGGCTATTGTCTACAAATATGACTAGAAATGAAAAATAAATAAAAGTTTTTTCACATGTAATTATAATTAAAACATATACAGATTTCACATACCATATATATTGTTACATAGTATAATTATAAAAAGTTATTGTAGTTACTTTTATTTCATTTTTTAACATTATTACCAAGATTAATTATAAATAATGTTTAATTTTTAACCAGATTACCAAAATTAAAACTATGGACATAGATTTTTTTTCAAATCCAACTTATAACGGTCAACCCTATGCCGTCCATAAATTAAGACAGACCTTTGATCCATTTTAACAAGGGCATTATGATCTTTTTACAAGGTTTGGAAAACTTTTAGTAGAAAAACCCTACGATGTTGCTTGTAAATAGCCATTACATAAAGAATCTACAACTTTGTATCTTTTTCATAAAAGAATATAATATCTAGTATTGTATCCTCCGTTAAACTCTAGAGCAAGGATTTGAATGTCGTTGGTCTGGCTGATTGAAGTCATTATAAAACTTGTCCATATCTTGAAAAAATTCACACAAAAATATTATAGAAATATATAAAAGACAGAAACTTTTTAAAAAAATAAAAAAGCATTTATAAATTAACCTTGATTGAATCTGCACTCAGATTCACCAACCCGCCAGCTGTAGGTATGTCCTCAAAGCGTCACGAATTCGAAGTCTAATGTAGGTGTCCTTGGTAAACACAAGTCTTCAACTTCAATTGTTATAATTTTAACGTCTTTAAATACAACGTACTGTGTCTAGCTCTCAAGTGAAGCATCAACTATCCATATTTCTAATTATTATTCAACTCACTACAGGTAGTCATAAGAAGCGAGTCCAAGGACATCCGTATATGCTATTAGATATCAGTCACAAAATAGGATCAACCATCGAACGAGATATAACGGCCTAGGCGGAGTCACGTATATTTCTAATTAATATCATGTCCTGCGAAAGGCCAACGACATTTGAAATCACACACACATGCTTAAGAATGAAGGTCTATTCAGGAAAACACATTGAATGGTGTAACTATTAAAACGTTCATATTAAGATGATAGAGGTATAATCGTCAACATGGCGTCTCATCAGTCTAATAGTTCTGGCAGGAACGTAATTATGACGTAAATATAAAGTGTAAAAATTTATTTAACTTATTTAGGCAACATCGAATGCTTGACTTTCCACATAAATTATCAAAACCCGGGTTGTTTGTTTAGTAATTAAGAATACGTAAAGAAAAAGCATAGAAATACATAGAACAAACCATTTTATTTTACAAATTCAATATGGAAAGAAACACCGCAATTCTATGGCAATTAATGTCACAACGAGATACCTACATCGTGCAGAAAATGGCTTCAAAACCATCATCACATAACTACTGTCCACTATTTGGATGAACCTTTGCGACTATGTTTCTGGAGTTTCTTCATGTAAGTCGGCTTGAAAAAACAACAAGACATAAGGACGATTGTTAACGAAATGGAGGAGGATGTTTGAAATGGATTTGGAATATGAACCTATATATATTTATAATATATATATATGGTATTTTGTTTGATTGATTTACGATTTATGCTTTACTTTTCCGCACATAAAAAGTAATCAACCCAGGTGTTTGTTAGTAAATTACAGTATAATAGAAGTACAAAGCAGTAGAAATATACCAAGAACAATACCATTATTTTATATATTCAATTATAGAGGATGTTACAAATTTTTGGTAATATGGAGAACATATATATATAGTGTTTCTATATTACCCAAAATCTATAAACATCCTCCTATAATTGAATTATAAAATAACTGGTTTGTTCTTGGTTAATTTCTACTCTTTACGTATATGTATTCTTTAATTACAAACAAACACTCCGGGGGGGGGGGGGGGGGGGGGGGGGGGGGGGGGGGGGGGGGGGGGGGTTTTGATAATTTATGCGAAAAGTCAAAGCATAATCATAAATCAATAAAACAAAATACAATATATAGATATATATATATAGGTCTATATTTCCCAAAATTTTTAAACAGCCTCCGCCATTTCCGTTTAACTTCAATCTTCTTTAATATATATATTGTATTTTGTGTTATTGATTTACTGATTAATGCTTGACTTTTCCGAATAAATTACAAAACCCCCGGGTTGGTCTTTAGTAAATTAAAGAATACATAGAAGGAAAAGGCATTAGAAATATCCTAGAACAATACATTATGGTCAAATTCAATAAAGAGATTTTAAAAATTTTGGGTAATATATAACCATAGATAGTAAGGGATTGTGTTTATGATTTACTGATATGCTTTGACTTTTCGCATAAATTAGCAAACCCAGGTAGTTTGTTAGGTAATTAACGAATACAAGAAAAAAAGCATAGAAAATATACCTAGAACAACCAGTTATTTTTCAAATTCAATTATAGAGATGTTAAAAAGATTTTGTGGGTATAATATAAACCGATGTATATATAAATTGTCTTTTGGTTTTATTGATTATAAAATAAAATAAATATGATAAATATACAATAGTTTCTTGAGTTAAATATAATGGATGTAATTTATATTCCTAACTATATTCTGTTTACAATTGTTCCAGTCAATAATATACATACAATAGAATATATATAATAAATGTATTTGTTTTGTATGATTATAAAATAAAATATACAATTTTGTCTGATTTAAATGTTATTATAATGTACATTTTCAAATTTTCCAACATATCCTTTCTGACAATAAGACTGGTGCTTGAGTTCAATTTTAAATTCTAAGGATCTTGAAAATAGACTCTAATAAATGAATGAAACTAATATTCGATTTTTGAAACTAAATCTAATTAATTGAATGAAACTAAATACTTGTTGAAAAAGAATTACTCTGTGAATCTTTTTTTACCGTCAAGACTTACCTCCAGTCGGTAAATCCGTCAGTGTTGTTAATATGATTATCGAATGAGTTTGACAATTTGACCAACTTTGACTATCAAGAAGTAAGTTCCGGATCTCCTTGTCCTTTATCGATACAAGGGCGATTTCGTATGTAATTTTTATTGATTGATTTCTATTAAGTATTCAACATTTCTACAGCTAGTTGTGAGAAGGCGAGACCAAGGCCGGCACCGATCTTTTTATTAATATGCAGCTCGCTGGCGAAAGTGTTGGGTGTGGAAATCAACACACAGAATTTTCGTGAAAAGGATTCAGAAAAAACATTCACTGGAGCCTATAAAAAAATTAACTATACCAAGTTATCATATCATTGGCATCTTGTCGCTGAAAAGAAGTTGTTCACTAATAAAACAACACAAAGTTTCTCTGGTAAAAGTAACATAATTCTTACTATTTATTGCTCTAGTATTCAATTTTATTAAGTGAAACTAATATTTGTATATTTTTCCGTATCTTTATTTTTTTTTATTTGAATAATTCTTTATGCGTTTCTCTTTTCCAAATTTATTTATTTAAACGAACAATATTTTCTTTTGTCTTTTTTAGTGTCTAAGAACAAACATTTACACTTGACGAATCTACGACAATGCCCGACCGTCTACGTCAACATAACAGACGACGAAATCATATTTGTTACTATGCCCACTACAACACTGACGACCACATTTACCATAAATAAGAGAAAGACAGGACAACTTAACAGTGCAGGACTTTAGTTGCGATTCAAGCCTTTGATTACGAACGTGAGTCAATGCATTATCGAAAGACTGTTTCTCAGTCTATTAGCATACTTCCTTAAGTACGCAAATCATACGATTTAATTGAACTCTCGAGCACGAACACGGGAGAATAACCTTCGATAAACGGTCCGGCGTGTCTACCGAAGATAAGATCAAATTGATGTGAACAATTATGAATACATTAACAAAAGTTATTCAGAGTAATGCCAGATTAGTAGAGCCGATTTGGGAGATTAAAGTGAATCATATCAAAATGATAGGCAACGTAAGGAAAGCATTAAAAGAAGTGCTCCAAACGATGATCTGATCCATCAGAAAAGGAGCAATGTCGTGTTAAATCAATTGACGGAGTTGCGTACGCTATAGAAATAGCATAGCCAAAATCACAAAATGAATTAATTAGAAAATCGTACTTAAGGGCTAAAATAATAATCTTGTAACGACTTCTCCGCAAAAACTCGCGTAAATTATCCGTGGAGGGGCGCGAACATCTCGATAAATTTTCACGTTAGTTTGGTACGAATATTAATTTACGCGTGTATAAAAAAATACCCCTCTCGATGTCACGATTGGTATGAGGGTATCGTCTGTCTATAGTACATTAACCTATTTGGTACTAAACGAGTGAGTCACGCCATCACTTAACGTAATAATCAATATGCGGCGCATTTCCGTCGGTATTTCTGCCACTGATGTACTACCGGTTTAAAGAAGTGCAAGACATTTATTAGAGTACTGCCAAAGTATGTCCATATACCATCCGTTTGTATGAAAAGAAAAAAATGGTGTATTGCACTGATTGTAACAGATTATTTAGTCTGCCGCTTTTGCAATACCATAAATCCGAATAAAAGGTGACGTAAGAAAACAGTTTTGATTTAAGACAGGTGGTGTATTACCTGTGATAAAACAAAGGGAGAAATCAAATGTTTAAATTCATACTGCGCAACGTGAAACAAACAAAGAAAACCCGCATCTTGTTATATCAGGTGGTTGATCGAAGGAGCTTGATTATAAATATCAAGTCGTTTTATGATTTCAGGAACTATCAAAAAACGATAAACAACGATTGGTTGTTGTGCACCAACAGAATTCTCTTCACGTACAACACTATTGTTGTAAAATGTGAATTAACGATAATATGGACAATTGTGTCCAATGCGGGAAACGATCTCATTCTTTTGAGATAATCCGTAGACGGCTTCTCACTACCGAAACAACCGAGCCGTTTGCAAATAAAATTGTTTGTCTGGGCATAATGCCAGAGTCTTTGACGCTAATATTATCCCGAATAATTCTATCACTAAACGAACCCAAAAATTATCCGGACGGAACTAAAATACTCTGCATGACCATACCACATACAATTTAAAGACAGACTATGTTTCCCCCATGCCACTGATACAGATCCCTAAACCGTTGACTAACTGTAAAAAACACACTACCCCTATTTTGTTTAATACAGAAAAGAATTTAATTAAATCGTGAGATGCCCGTCCCGAAATGTTTGGTGCGAGATTATATAAGACCGGTGAGCGAAATGACTTATGATATGAACGCTGACAAACTGCGGCAGGGTATATATTAATAATAAGCAGAAGCTGGAGGCCTAGTGTGTGGATACGTAAATGTATACGCAAGGTTGTCGTACATTCAATCATTTATTTCTAAATATAGTTGCGACAGACGTTTTAAAATCGATCACAATTCGTCAGCGTGGCAATAAGATTTAAAAACGGTTCTTAGCCCCCGATACGATAGCCCATCCGGCCAAGGGGGTACAAGTGCGGTGACAGACAGTCTATGAAACCTAAAAATGTTTTCTATCTGAGAAAACCCGCCCCGATATTTACATACAGCAGCCTTCAACGGCGTGAGATAGAAATTTTGGGTAAGGAAGTGACGGCTAACGTGACCCCGACGAGAGAGATTTTTGAGTTTGACGGTTGTTCTTCCACGGGGTGTACATGTCTTTTCGAACCGTACATTACCACGACTATAATAACAGGGACGAAAGAGACTCTCACCGACGATACAGTGCACTCTTTTGAGCAGATCGAGCATTTAGAGGCCGCAGGTACACTGTTACAACTATGAAAGAGTGTGACTTCGACAAAATAATGACGAAGACACACAACGAGATCTAAGCTAAGCAATCACCCTTTGATTCAAACTGCTCCCTCAATCCTACCGTGACGCACTGTACGTGACGTGTGAGTCTATGACATTACACTACAAACAACCCCGGCAAAAAATAGCTTTCTTGATGTCGGCAGGTAATATCCCTGTATGCAAATATTTTAAATTCCCTGTAGCCATCCTATAAATATTTTTGGTCGCCGACATACGATTGCCCCGTGACCGGTATATGTATTATTTAATTACTAAACAAACACCTGTTGAGAATTTTATAGCGAGTGCCAAAGCATTCGCATGTTGCTAAATCAGTAAATATTACGACACTTTAAATACACGTTCAGAATTACTCCCGTGTAGAACGATGTATCTAACGACGATGACAGCGCCAAATCTTTTAAACTTCCCTCTATAACTGAATTTGGTAAAATAACTGGTTTTTGCTAGTATATTTATTTTGCCTACTGCTTTTGCCTTCTATTAGTCTTTAATTATTAACAAACAACCTGGATTTGATTAATTTATGCGAAAGTCAAAGCATTAGCATGTTGCTAAATAATAAAAGATTTCTTCACTTTATATACACGGTATTATTACATCCTATAAACGATCTACGACTGATGAACACGCTAAATCTTTAAAAACATCCCCTATAATTAATTTGAAAATAACTGTATTGTTTCTATTAGGTATAAAGTTTTCTACTACTTTTTCTCTATGTAGCTTTAATTACTATCAAACACCTGTTGATAATTTATTCAGAAAGTCAAAGCATACTCAGTATATTCAGTAACAAAATGAACAAATATATATATAAGTTCTATATTACCCAAAATCTTTTAAAACATCCTCCTATGAATTGAATGTAAAATAACTGTTTGTTCAATAATTTCTACTGCTTTTTTCTTCTATGTATTCTTTAAATCCTAACAAACAAAGGGGATGTGAGAAATTATTCGGAAAAGTCAAAGCATAATCAATAAATCAATAAAACAAAATACAATAGAGATATATATAGGTTTCTATATACTACCCAAAACTTTAAACATCCTCCTATAATTGAATATATAAAAATAACTATGGTTTGTTCTGGTATATTTCCGTACTGGCTTTTACTTATATGATTCTTTATTTACTAACAAACAACCTGGTTTGATAATTTTATGCGAAAATCAAAGCATAATCATAAATCAATAAAACAAAATACAATATTATATAATATATAGAATAATATAATAATATAAATAGTTCTATATACCCAAAAATCTTTTAAACATCCTCCTCCATTTCGTTACTCCAATCTCTTTAAAGTTCTTTTAGTTGTTCAAGCCGACTCTACAGAAGAAACGCCAGTAAAACATCTCGAACAGGTCTTCCAAACTGTTGCAGTAGTTATGTCGATGATGGTTTTAAGCAAATTTTTTTCTGCACAGAGTTATCTCGTTTGTGACATTAGTTCAATAGATTCAGCGGTTTCCGTTCTTCCCAAAATAATTGAATTTGTAAAATGAACTGGTTTGTTCAAGTATATTTCTACTGCTTTTTCTCTACGATTCTTTAATGACTAACAACAACCCGGGGTTTTTGATAATTTATTGGAAAGTCAAAGCATTCCGCATGTTGCTAAATCAGGTAAATAATTGTGACACTTTATATATATAACACGTCATAATTACGTCCTGCAGAACTATCTACGACTGATGAGCACGCCATGGAAGATTATACATCTATCATCTAATGATGAACGGCTTTTATAGTACACCATCTCAATGTGTTTTCCTGAATAAGGACCTTCATCTAACAGGTTTGTGTGATTTCAAAGGTAGTTGGCCTTTCAGCAGCGACATGAATATCTAAGCAGAAATATACTGATCACCTTGCCGTTATAATTCTCGTCTCGATGTAATACTTTTTGTGACCTGAATATCTTAATTAACAGACGTGATCGGCCTTACGCGCGGACTCTGACTACCGGTAGTGTGTTGAATACATAATATAGAAATATGGATAGTTGAGTGCACCTTGAGAGCTAGACACGTACGCTATGTAAAGTTAAGGAAACGTTAAAATTATTAAAATTGAATCAGTTGAAGACTGGTGTTTAAAACACCACTACATTAGACTTCGACTATTCGACGCTTCTGAGAGCACACCTACAAGCTAGCGGTGATCTTGAGTCAGATTAAATCAAGGTAATTATAATTTCTTATTTATTGTTAAAAAGTTTTCTGTCTTCTTAGTATTTCTATAATATAATTGTTTGAATTTTTCAAGATATGACAAGTTGAGACATGACTTCAATTCAATCTCAGCCAAGACCAACGACATTCACTATATTTCCTATGAAGTTAAAGGAAATACAAAAATACTAATATTATATCGTTTAATGAAAAAGATACCAAGTTTGGTAAACTATTATGTAAAGCCTTAGTACAAGACAACATCGTAGGGTTTCGTTCTACCTAAAAAGTTTTCAAACATTTGTAAAAATGATCATCTGGACCTTGTAAAGGGATCTAAGTCTGTATTAATTTATGAAGAATTAGGGGTTGACATTCTATCTAGCGTAAGATTGAAAAAAAATCATGTCAATATGTAATATTGGTAATCCTGGGTAAAAATTCAAACATATTTATAAAATCTTGGTAATAATGGTTAAAAATAGAAATAAAAGTAACTAACAATACACTTTTATAATGATACTAATGTAACAAATATCATATAGTGTATGAGAAATCTGTATATGTTTTTATTATAATAACTGTTGAAAAAAACAAACTTGTATTTTAGTTTTCATTACTAGTAATATTTGTAGACAATAGCCCGCCTCCAATCGTTTGTAGATCCATCCGATTCCTATCCCATATTTGACTATCTTCCTGTATGACAAACTTTGTATTTTTAAATGGATAACTATAATAAATTGTGAATAGTATATTTTTTAGAATAAATTAATGTGAAAAACTTGTACTTAGTTTTTTCCATTTCTAGAAATCTTTCCTCTCATTAAAATTATATATTTTAGTAAAAGCCATAACAACCTAAAAATACAGTTTTCTCGTAATAGAATAATCCAAATAAACATAACGAGATTATTGCTCTCATAAAATAATATTCATAAATTTGAAAATGTCATAATCCTGTGAATCGACCGACAATGTCTAAAATAAAGGTTTTCTTCCTTATTAGTTATCAAATAAAAAAAACATGCAAGATGTGGTTAATAATAATTCAATAATTGAAAAGGTCATAAGCCTGTGACGTCAATTCTAAAATACAGGTTTTCCAATAAAAAACATGCAAGTATGCATGGTAAAGCTCACGCCGCAAATAAATAATTTCATTAAAGTTGAAGACGTTCTTAATCCTGGTGACTCAATGGTGACTCAATTGAAACGTCACTACATACCAATATTTTAGTTAGACCTAGTCTCATACGTCAATATGAATAATATCGAAAACATCCCAACAAATACTACTCCCTTTAATGTGGGAAGAACTAATCTATATTAGTACTGCCGGAGAACCAATAAATTAAGTTCAAGAACGATAAGATTATTCCAATCCGTAGACTAGCCAATACGAACATTATATCAAGTCCATCTCACTCGTAATAATATGGGTACTTCCCGTATTTGAGCTCAAGAACGTATAAGATTATCCCAAGTCATTATATCAGCGCAAGCTCGTAATCTAGATCCAATTCTTCTCACTCGTATATAATATGGGTACTTCGTAAACGGAAAATTGCGAGAGATCTCTGCCAACCAAAAGCTAAGTCTCTATTATTTTCATTTTCAATGCTGTTGCGTATGATATACAAGATACTATACAAGCCTATTTCATGTGGGGTCGAATAAAGCTATAGACTGTTTTCTATCTAAAGTCAGATTTTACTCTTTACTAAGTCAGCAAATGCTCATAGATAATGGCTAACTTTCCTCATCCTTTTCATAATAATGTATACACCAAACATGTATAGGATCGTTCATGTGAATATATACATAATGTTTCAGGTATCTTCGTGGAATGTTCAAGCGCCACTCCTCTCAGTAGTCACTTCCCCGAGCTTTGGAAGCACGCCAATTTCCTTTTGCTTTCACAAACCGAGTAAGGACTTCCTTTACTTACCACCGACGAGCTTCTCGATTAATTAAGTAAGATCTTCAAAACGCTACAACTGAAGGAGATGTACATGACATGTTCAGAGGGTAACATCCTGATAGGGCGATCAGGTTGCTATTCAGACGGACACGCAAAACCTCAACCAGCTTATCACGTTGTGACTAAATTCATGAGAAACCTCAACATAACAAACTTCCACGACTGGCAAAAGCCCTGGACCGGGTTTTAGTACGAAGACACTTATAAACTCCTTTTCCCTAAACTTCCCTTCTATCTAGGTTGAGGTAGTTCAAGTTGTATATATCCCATCGTAACTTCTCCACAGCCTTTGGGATTGCCACACCCAATTCAGACCATTCAGGCTGGAGTGCGCATAGTTCACGTGTGGGCCCCTGGTCTCTTATTCTAATTGACGCATTGCGAATTTCCCACTAGGCGAACTACCAATCGATGATGTATCTTTAGTGGAGTATGTGAGAGGGAATCAGTGGAAAAAGAGAGTCCAGACACACCAGGACCTGTTGGAGATATGGTACCACTGCCAAACATGCAGATGAGTATAAACTTGAGAAAACACACCAGGTTCCTCACATAAACAAAGCCATACAAGCCACCCCGCTGCCAGCTGTTAGAGGACAAGATTAGATGGTGTCAGGTAGTACTTACAATGATGCCGGCACTACACCGAGAGACAAACGGACCTAGGCCAACAGAGAATAAGGATCTAGGCCTACTGCGGAACAGTACAGGAACCCTATCAATGAGACGACTGATACTATATAACAGCTCACTAAGACTGAACTCCAGAGAATGCATGTCCTACGTGGGGACAAGAGGCGGACGACGCAAAAGAATAAGATGCAAGAATTCCCTGAACCAGTATCTGAGGATTCATAGTGAATGTTACATTGTAATTGCAACTGACTTTGCATCGGGCTTAGACTTGCCTAACATCAAAATTACTTCCGGAAGCTTGCGCAATCAACTAACATGGCAAATGCCCGGTTCCACCAATTCATGTTCAAGGGCTGGGACCTATGTAGAGAACCCAGGGGCTCTCAAATCATTCCAATGAAGTACTCTGAGAAGCGAGTGTTATAACAGTGGTAAGCGAAAGCTCTCCCACCCACCTCTAAGAGTAATGTCCACCTCACATAACGCATTGAAGCTTTATTCGGTTTGCATCGACTCTTACCTTGTACTAATAGTAGTATGTTTCCTTTGTTTTAATAAACACTTTTTGCATGCGACAACACAGCACTTTAAAGTACCGCAAATATAATTGTGTGAACATGTTTTTATTGCTACAATGATCTAAATTTTATCTCGTACTACAGTTCAAATTTTAGAGCAGTAGCCTTTTTCGAGTCTAGTTTGAGCAGATTTGACACACTCGGGATTGAAGAGTGACCAAACAACATATATTAATAATATATTATATAGCCATTGAGGATCTCCCTTCCTACCTCCGAACGGAAACATTGAATCTGGACTCTCCCCATGCCTTATATATATCTTTTTTCACCAGCTTAAACTATGCAAATGTTTCTGAGGAGCAGTCAAGCAGAAAGGATATCTGGCGAAGTCCGTTCCTTATTTGCTTGAAACAAGTGCAAATCTGAGCATACATCTAATATATGTTTGTAACTATGCTACCATACAGTGCAGAAAACAGTATACTTATTGCTTACTTTGCGATGTTCTCTCGATAAGGGACAATACCAAAGAACAAGCCGAAGATGCCCTCCTCTGTTTCACTGCAAGTGATATCTTGAATCTCTATTTGTGCTGCGTGGAGCTTTTTTCCTCAGCCTCGACTCCCAGCATCATTAATATAAGTATATAATAATAAATATATAGAGAATAATATAGATATATATGAATAATATACATTTATTATGTAAAGATATATCATATAATTATATATAACAAGCAGAAACAATTATTCAAGTTTGATACAATCCTCGTTACGAATTAATACATTTTATTCTAATATAATTTTTTAGAAGACATTCTTAAGAATCAAATCCCTCATTAAGTTTTGATATTTTTAAAAGCAAGTGGTTTTTAAAAGAAATCAAACCGTGCTGAAATGATTCTAGTGAATATTCTGGTGGTAAGGAGAGACGAGAGGTTACGATTGGTATAGTTTTTTGTATTCCCTCATCAATATCTAAATGCCGTATTTATTGGAGCTATAAATAGCCTAACAATGCATATCAAACAATGCTGAAAAAATTCGATGTATTCGGAGGGAAACACTGTTCATACATTTTTCGACATCTACAAGTGGGGATGTTTTCATCAGCTACTTCTGCAAACTCCCTTCACCTACCAAAAAAACATCAATATATAGAGTCTGCCCAACTCGAATTCTGTGAAAAATATTTAAGGCAAGGATTCGAGAATACAGAATAATGGTTAAATGATAATACTCACTACTTAAACATAATATATTAATATCCTTTAAGCATCAAGGATTTTCAGCTTTTGATTTGATGTGGTAATAGTCCCCTATTAAATCTAAAAATAAATAAACTTTTTTCAGATTGCTAACGATAAAATAAAATGTAAAGTATTTTAAAATCCACCCTTTCTTCCGTGGTTATAAATACATTAGGTAAATAAAACATCAAAACATATTAACGCGAATACCAATTAAACCCCCTTACATACCTTTAAATACATCTGTGTTTTAATCTTCCCAAGGCCCCCCTTCTCTGTTAGGTCCCTCGATTTACAAAGAGTTTTACCAGACCCTTGTTCCCACTTTAGCAGGACAAACATATCTCTAATATAATACAACTGGAGCCATAGGGCCAATAAACCCCTCCAAAAAATGACCATCCAATACCTACCGCGTGGGAGTAGAAGATTACGATTGTAAACAACAGCAATGGACTGCTTGCATGGTATTGAAAGGACAGCTACTACGTCATCACCTCGTGGCAATCTAGAACGACTTACCCGTGAATTACACCAACACAACGGACTTCATAGCACCCGTTGTCTGTCCGGGCAGTCCTTCTGAAAGGTCTGGCGTCCTTGAATAATCCAGAGCTTTTGAAAGAACAAACTTTGTAGCTCTGCACGCTTTGACTGGTTACCACACTATCATCTGCTACATCACCGCTCCCCCTCAGGTTCATCCATTCCCCTTTATCTAAATCCTTCTTTCGATAAAATTTGAAGGCATCACTTTTCCTACGTAATATAGATTTATATATATATATTATAGATAATATAGATATATATATATATATATATACTATATACACACTCACACACACACACATATACTCAGAAGGGTCCTGCCGGAAACTAATGATTCTGTAGCTTCAGGCCCCAATACCTGAAGGAGCCCCAGATAAGACATAGCTTTTTAAAAAAATTGGTCACTGTGTGATATCAATAGTGGAAACATATACTTTTGAAATTTGATGAGAAAAGGTAGTAATTTTTGAGAGCATATATGAAAATGATATTGACCACAAATTAGAAAACGTATGTTTATCAATCAAAAAGACTGTGCACCATAGAATTTTCAGAACACAGAAAAAAAATGCATCTAAAGGCAAAGCGCAGAAGTCTTCAGCTTTATTTGGAGTCAACACTCAATTGAAAGTGTTCCTCAAAAATTACGACTACCTTAAAACAACGTTACTTGGCAACACCTAATCATGAGCCTGTGAGCAACATACTTTTGCGAAGCTATCTTTTATAATCTATATTTAACAAATGTCTACCATAACTGAAAATCTTCAAAATTCTTTATGCATATTTTGTACGGTAAAAAATAACATTGCAAGGAAGAGCTCAACGAAAAAACTGTACGTAAATCGGTGCATAGATAAAAAAAAAACCAGAGATAAAGAGTCTTTTGTAAAATTGTTTTTGGGGCCTCATATAGTATGTATTCTCAGAGGGGTTTTAGAAAAAATATGATAGCGTCGGTGGCCATTGTCCTATGTGATATTCATAGTTTTAGTTACGCATCTAAACATTTCTTTAATTTCCATCAACCCCCCCCCGCCCCCCCCCCCCATTATCTAAAATTAAAAAAGGCAATGAAAATGTGTATTCATTCCAGACTTGGACATGTGAATAAACCAGTAAAGCAATTTTAGGAATATCGGGACGTGGGGGTCAATATTTATTTTAACGATCGTAATAAACTCCATGAATAATAAACAGTGTACAAAACCTCTTCTGGTTGTGAGGCCCCCCAAAAACAATTCAACTTCATGCCTCAAAAATGGTAGGTCCACCTCCTCCATACCTAATATATTATATATATATTTATATAAATACGAATATATAATATATTACTAATATATAACACCATGTTTGATTTAATTTTCCAATGTTCCTTTCATATTAATCCTTAAATTTAACACTATTTGTTCATATCAGCGAAACTTAAGAAGCTTACATTTTACTTTAATCCCATAGTTTACTGTTACCCTCCTTATAAAGTAAATAGCCCTTGCTAAATATAGTTGTTTATGAGTTTCATAAACCAAATTGTCAATTGTGTTAATTTCAATTAGAAACAAAGAGAATAAATTCTTTGATAATCAAGTCATCTTTATTTTTGGTTTTGTTTTCTTGTATGCGGAGGCGCACGTCATGTTACTAGACAAGCTTGCGTTTCCATGACAGCCAGTCAAAGTGGTTGTGTCCTGTAACCTTAAACCTACCAGCTAATAAGCTAGGCCCTAGTTATTGATACATTAAAAATATATTTATTGGAAAAAATAACAATATGACAATCAAACAAGACCTGGATATCAATTCAAATTGGATCTGTGTTTGTAAGCAAAAAATAAATAACTAGGATCACTCTTGTAAATAAATGTATTTCTAGACTAAAATTAAGGGGTATGGAACACCGCACGCCTTTTCGAGTTCTGTTTTTTAAAAATTGAGATTATTTATTCAAAATTCGTATGTGAAAGAAATAATATAGAACTAGCAAACCCGAGAAAATTTCGCTTTTCTCATGAAAACAAGGTTTGACTCAGTTTAAATTTTATAATTTTATTTTAAAAGGAAAGTTTCATTTTATATTTGGACACCATGAACAAGATGATATTTTCGTCTTAATTTCGACTTCCATTATAGTTTTTCGACAAATGATTAGGGTTAACATCTTCTGTATTCGCATTGCTATTAAATTCCGCATATTTAGACGACTAAAAAAGGTAGATTTGATATTTAATCTAAAATGAAGAGATATACATTCCTGAAAAACATTTCTCCAAAAGGTGACAACAAAAAGAACATAAAACATTGGAGACTACTTATTGTACTTACTCATTTAGTACGATAATTATTTCGTTAAAAAACTTTTGTATATCGGTGCAACTAAAGCTCCCAAAATTGTACTAATATATTTTTCCCATAGTCCTCATAAACAATTGGTGTATAAAATTAGTTCAAATAAAAGATTTTTAATTTAGACTGTACAACAATTTTGCAAATCATAATTTAGTTATATCTTAAATAGTTACGGAGATACGAAATGTCCGCTTTTGTAAAGTATCCTAATCGATATTCATGAACAAATCAAAATTTTCCATTTTAAATTATAATTAATCAACGACTAGATAATCGATTTTAATCAAATGTTTAGAGCCATTTTTAAAGAATATCTTGGATTGGTGTCAGTTGTCCAAAACACAATTCACCCTCTAACTAAACTACCTTAATTGTAGGATTAAATAAGAGGGGGGGGGGGTGGGGGGAATACACACGGCAAAAGGCGAAATTCGGATAACGCCTTCAGAGGGTCATGAAACGCGATATACATCACATCTCAGTTATGATTTATTATAACGGTTAAATACTTTATCGTTAGTGATTCAAAAAGTAAAAAATATACATAAGTAAGGTAAAGTGAGCATACAGGACACACATTAATCACGAGTTGCAGGGTTCCTGAATGACAGATAAGTAGAGTTGATGTGAGATGGGGAGGTTGGGAGGTGGGGGGGAATGACTGAGAATGTGAGGGGGTTTGGGAGGTTCCTGAGGGTGGAGGGAGACTTATATTATTGTGGGCGCTTTCTGCGACACTCATACATAAGAATATTGGAGGTTTTCCCCAGAGATGAGGGTGATGGTTGGGTTTGACACCGGGCTGACTGAGAGGAGACATATTCGTTGTCTAGCACTCGGATGACAGAGAAGAGGTGACGAGTCATGTTCTCTCTCTCCTCTCAACAGATTGAGAAGGTGACAGAGAGAGTGAGGCAGGTTAAGTTCGCTCTCCTCCCGACGACCCGGCATTTTTTTTTCTCCTTTGGTGCACAACACGAGGATGTGGGGAGGGATTGACTGAAAGAATGTGAGGGAACTAGTTTTTTTGGTACGTCAATCTAGCTGTCCCGGTACAATCCTTAGCACTTACATATCTTACAGGCTACAGATATCATAGGTCCCCATTAATCCTCAAACTTTCAACAGAACCAACCGAAGAACAGGCTACAGAACCATAGGTCCCAGGTGAAGTCCTCAGCACGCTTTATATGGTATAGTTGAATCACAGGAAACAACCTAATGAACAGGCTACTGATCTAGATGTCCCTGGGGAATTCCTCAGCACTTTACATATATATAGTGTGATCACAGGAAACAACCTATGGAACAGCTACAGATCCATAGTCCTTAGTTGAATCCTCACACTTTACATATAATAGTGTGTAGATCACAGGCAACAACCAATGACAAGCTACTGAATCTAAGATGTCCCGGGTTCATCCTCGGGACTGTACATAGATATATGGTAAGATCACAGAGACAACCAATGGAACAGGCTACTGATCTAGATGTCCCGTTCATCCCTCGTACGTACATACTAGATGTAGAGCACAGGAAACCACCTATTGAACAGCTCCTGAGCCTAGAGGTCCCGGTTCAATCTCGGTACAGTACATATCTATCATGTAGTTCATCAGGAAACAACCTAATGAACAAGCGACTGACTAATGTCCAAGGTTGAAGCCTCAGCACTTTACATATAATTTAGTGTAATCCAGGAACAACCTAATGGAACAAGGCTACTGGATCTAGAGGTCCCAGGTTGAATCTCAGCACTATTACGTATATATCGTGTAATTCAGGAAACAACCTAATGTACAAGGCTACAGATCCATCAGGTTCCCAGTTGAATCCTCAGCACTTTACAAGATATAGTGTAATCACAGGAAACCAACCTAATTGGCACAGGCTACTGATCTAGATGTTCCCGGGTCAATCTCGGTACTGTTCAATATCATAGTGTAGATCTACAGGAACATAACCTAATGGAACAGCACAGATCCATAGTCCCAGTTTAATCCTCACACTTACATTATATATATGTAATCACAGAACAACCTAATAACAACTACTGACTATAATGGCCAGGTTTATCCTCATATATAATATAGATCACAGGAACAACTTAACGGAACAGGCTACAATCCATTAGGTCCCAGTTGAATCCCTCATATTATATATAGATGTAGATCACAGGAAACAACCTATGGAACAGGCTACTGATCTAATGTTTCCGGGTTCAATCCGGTACTGTACCTATCTATAATGTAATCAAGGGAATCTACCTAAGGGAACAGGCTACAATCCATAGGGTCCCAGTTGAAACCCTCAGATATATAGTAGATCACAGAAACAACCGAATGAACAGGCTACTGATCTAGATTTCCCCAGTTAAATCCTCCAACCTTACATAGATAATAGTGTAGATCCAGGAAACACCTAATGGAATAGGCTAATGATCTAAAATGTCCCAGGGTTAATCCTCCAGCACTTGACATATATATATTGTAATCACAGGAAACAACTATTGGAACAGCTACTGAGCTAGATTCTCGGGTTCAATCTGTACTGTACATATCATAGGTAGATCACAGGAAACAACCTAATGGTTACAGTGCACAGATCCAAGTCCCAGGTTTAATCTCAGCACTTTACATATATATAGTGTAGATCACAGGAAACCAACCTAATGAAACTTGCTACGATCTAATATGTCCAGGTGTCACTCCTCATATATATATTAGAATCAGCAGGAAACAACTTAACGAACAGGCTACAGATCCATAAAGTCCCAGGTAAACCCTCATATATAATTTGTGTAGATCCAAAACCCACCTATGAACAGGCTACTGAGTACTAATGTTCCGGTCAATCCTCGTACTGTACATATGCTATAGTGTAGATCACAGGAAACACCTAATGAACATGCTACAGATCCATAGGTCCCAGGTTTAACCTCACAAATTTCCACAGAAACAACCTAATGAACAGCACAGACCAGAGGCCCAGGTTGAAGCCACACTTACATATAATAGTGTAGATCAAAGGAAACACCTAATGGATCAGCTACAGATCCAATAGTCCCAGGTGATCCTCACACTTTACATACATATAGTGTATATTCACCTGAAATAACCTAATGAGAACTGGCTACAGATCCATAAGTCCCCAGGTGGAATCCCCGCACTTTTCACAGGAACAACCTAATGGAACGGGCGACTGATCTAAATTCCCGGTTCAATCCTCCATAGTTATATGTTTAGATCACAGAAACTACCCAAAAAAAACAGGTACAACAAGGTCCCGGGGTTTAATCCTAAAAATTTAATTTAACAGGAAACAAACCCAAGGAAAAGGTACAGAAACTAGAGGGCCCAGGTTCAATCCTCAATTTTTAAAAAAGGTAGATCACAAAACAATTTGGGAAAAGGCTACGGGGCTAAGTCCCCGGGTTTAATCCCTAATATATGTAATCACGGGAAAAAAACCCCAAGGAAAATAGGACAAAGGCCCCTTTAGAGGTTCCCGGGGGGTTAATCCTTTTTTCAGGGGCAGTAGGGGAAACGAATTTTTCCATCTACCGCGGTGAAGAAAAGGAAAGTCAGGGTTCCCCTTTTTTTCCCCTTAAAAGGGGGGGTTTATTTCCCTTCCCCCACAACCACCCCCCTTACCAAAATTTCCCATGCCCCAAGGGGTAAAAGTATTGCCCCCAAAAAAAATAAAAAGACTCTTAATAGGGGCTCCGCCCAAAAATTAAAGTTCCCCAAATTTAAAAAGACCCATTATTAAACCAAAGGTAGGTTTTGAAAAGTTAAAAAAATTTCCTAAAAAACATTCCCTTTTTGAAAAATTTTGGGGGAAAACAAAAACCTTTGTTGGTGAGGGAAGGTTTTGGGGGTTTTTTTTCTTCCCCTCTAAACCCTTAAAAGTCATCCTACCCAAAAAGGGGGTTTGATTAAATTAATTTTATTTTCCCCCCTTTAAAAAAGGGAAGAAACAATTTTAAATCTTTTCAGTAAAAATTTTTTCCCCAAAGTTCTTTTTTTCCCTTCAACAAACATAATATAGTTAAATTTAAAACCCCCAACCCCTTTAAGAAAAATTATTCCCCCATTAAAAAGGGGAGGTTAAAACCACCCTGAAGACCCTTTAAATAAACCCCCGGGTTTTCCCCTTTTTCCCCGGGCAAAATTTGGCCCAACTTTTTGGGGTTGGGAAACGAAAATTTCCCCCCTGGAAATCCGCCCCCCGGAGGGCAACCCCGAGGGGAGGGCTGGTTTTCCCCCCTCCTTCCTTTTAGAAAAATTTATGGGAAAATATGACGGGGCTCCCCGGACTTTTTATCTCCGGCCCTCACCGAAAATGAACATCCTTATAGCTCCCCCATGTTTTTCCAATTTTTTGAAATCTAACCAAATCCCCAGGATACCCAACCCCTCCATTTTAAGAATGGTCTCCCCCCCTCCCGGGCCTTATTTCCGGGGGGAAGGGGGCCCCGCCCCCCTTACCTTTAACAATTTTAATTTTCCAAAAAAAATTAAACCTTTTAAACAAGGTTATTTAATTACCTTTAAAAAATTAAAAAAGGTTTAAATTTAACCCTTAAACCTTTTGGGTAAAAACCGCCCCAAGGGGAAAACCCAATCCCAGTTCCCCTTAATCCCCCATTTTTTTAAATCCCAAATTTAAAAAGCGGATAATACCAATCCCCATTTTCAAACCTCAATTTCTTAATATTCTAAAATCCTTAAAGGAAAGGGGCCGTTTTAACCCTTCCCCAAAACCCTTTTTAATTATAATTTCCAGGAAAAAATTAAGAAAAGGTAAATTCTTTAAGTCCCGTTTTAACCCTTCCCCCGTGGGGGGAAACCCCTTTTTTTCACCCGGGCAGAACTATTTCTTAGGAAAAAATTGTTTAAAATTCCCCTTTCATTCAAATCCCTACCTTCCTTAAAAAGGCCAAAAAACTTTAAAGGGTATTTTTCCTTTTTTTAAAGGTAATCAATTAACAGGTTAAAATTTTTCTTTAAACTTGGTAAAAAGGAAAAAATATTTTTGGGGTTTTTTTGGTCTTAAATTCTACCCCGTTTAAAAAAAAAATTTTTGCCCCAGCCAATCAATTCAAATTTTTGGGGGAAAAGAAAAACTGGAAATTTTTTTTTAAAACCCCCCAAAAAATTTTTTTTTACTTTTTAAAAAAATTTTTAACCCCCAAAAATTTAAAAAAGGGTTTAATTTTTAAAATTTTTAAAAAGGGGGGGAAAAAATTGTTTAAATTTAAAAGGCCCCAAAAAAAATTTAAAATTTAAACTTTTGAAGGGGGTTTAACCAATTTATTTTAAAGGGATTTTTTTGATGTTTAACTTTGGTTAATTTTCCCAAACAAAATTTAAGAATTTTTTTAGGAAAAATTGGGGTTTTCTTCTTTTAAAATTTTCCAAAATTATTTTAAAGGGTTTTTAAAAAATTCCTTGAAATTTGTTAAAAATTCAATATTTCTTTTTGATTTAAATTAAATTGGGAAAGGTTTAAATCTCCTTTATTTCCAAAAAACCTTTTTACGAAAACCTAACTCCCAAAAAAAGGAAAGAGGGGGGGGTTAAATTTAACCAAATTCTTTTTTTGGGGGTTAAAGTTTCCCTCTTTAAGGTTAAAATTGGTTTTAACTTTGCAAAATTAAAAATTCAAATGAAGTAATGATTTTTTTTTGAAAAAATTTTTGTTTTTTTAAACTTCTTTCTTTTTTAAAAAAATTTCCCCTCATTTAAAAAGGGAAATTAAAAAATTGTTTTTTTGAACTTGGTTAAAAGGGGGAAATTAAAAAGGATTTTTCTTTTTTTTAAAGGGAAATTAAATTTGGGCAACTTTGTTTAAAGGGGAAAATTTTTTTGAACTTAGCTAATCCAAAATTTTTGAATAAGTAACCCAAATTTTTTTTAAAAAATATTTTTAACTTCCCCTTTAAAAAACCTACCCCCCATTTAAAGGTAATTCATTAAAGGTAATTTAAAATTTTTTTGAACTTTATCCCAAAATAATTAATGGATTTGAGGTAATTCATTTAAAGGTAACTTATTTTAAAAATTTTTTAAATTCCCAAAATTCAAATGAAGTAACTAAAATTTTTTGAAAAAAAAATTTTTAATTTTTTTTAAACCCAAACCTCAATTTTAAAAAAAAGATTGTTTGAAAATTGGGTAATTCAATATTCAAATGGGAAATAACGATTTAGGAAAAGGTTTAAACCCCACACATGCGAACTTACATCCTACAGGGGGGGTTTTTAAAAGAGTGGATTTTAAACCAAACTCATTGGGACATCCTCAAAAAAGGGGAAATTTATTAAGGGGAATTAGATTGTTTTAAACTTTGGCAAAAATTTAATATTCAAATGAATTTAAAGATTTTTAGAAAAAATTTTTAACTTTTTTATAATCCAGACATCATTTAAAAAGGGAAAATTTAAATTGTTTGAAAATTTGGAAAGGGGAAAAACTTTTCTTTTTGGGAATAAGGCAAATTTTTAAAAGATTTTTGGAAATTTGTTTTTAATTTTCTAAGGGGGAACCCATTTGGGGTTTTAAAAAAAAAATTTTTTTATTTTAAAAAAACCGTAAATTAATTTTTTAAATTTTTTAATTTTTAAAAGGAATTAATGGACTTTTGGGTTTTTTAAAGGGTTTAAAATTTTTTAAAAGGGGGAAAATTTGATGGTAATTTTTTTTAAAAAATATTGTTAATTTTTTTAAATTTTAAAAAAATTCGGTTTTTAATTTAAAATTTACGCAAAAAAGGGAAAGGAAATTTTAAAAGTTTTTAAAATTAAATTAAAATTTTTTTTTAAAATGTATTTTAAAACCTTGTTTAACAATTTAAAAGGAAAAAGGTAATTAAGATTGTTTAACTTTTGGGTAATTCAATATTCAAATGAATAACGTTTTTTTAGAAAAATATTTTTAAAAACTTTTTTTAAAAGGGTAATTTCTTTTAAAGGAAATTTAAAAATTTTTTTGAACTTTTTTAAAAAAGGGGAAATTAATGGACGGGGGTTTTTTTAAAAGAAATTTAATGGCAAAACTTTGTTAAAAGGAAGATTTTTAAAATTTTAAAGCTAAAAAAAATTTTTAAAAGGGGGGGGGAACTGATTTTTTATGAATATAAAGTTTTAAAAAACAATAGTACAACTAAATTTTGGGTTTTTTTTTCCAAAATTATATTCTTGAAATTTTTGTTTTTTTAAACATTAACACAATAAATTACATTTAAAAGAGTACAGGACGTAAAATTTTTTTTTTATTTTAATCATTTACACTAAAAAGAACATTTTTTACTTAAAAAAGATACATGACAAAATTTTTTTTGGTTTAATCACTTAAATATAAAAAAAAAAATTTTTTTTTTATACATTAAACAATAATTTACATGACGGAATTTTTTTTTTTTAAATTATATTTCTTGAAATTGTTTTTTTGTTTATACTTAAAAATAATCACTTCACTATAGATACAGGACTTTAATTTTTTATTTTTTTTAAAAAAAGTTTGAACTTTTTTAAAAAAATTTTTTTATACTTTAAACCCCCAATAGAGTACATGACGTAATTTTTTTTTGTTTTAACACTTACAGATAAAAATGAATATTTATACACTATAGAAAAAAAATGAACATGAATTTTTTTAGGTTTATTCTAATCACTTAAAAACTTAGAGAACAGGGTTTTTTTTTTCATAGACGCACTGTTCACTATAGAGGGGACGGTTGATTGATAAGGGGACCAGGAAGAAAATTACAGTTCCTGGTACTCTATATCTTTTGCGCGATAACAAAAGAGCGACCCCTTTTAAAATTTTGTGTGTAAAGTTTAATCCTACAGCTCTTATTGAACCCCCCTCCTCATGACTATCGTCCCATCTGTAAAAAAATTTTACGAGAATCCCAAATTTAAATTTTTTCAAAACCCCAAAACTTTTCCCACCCCTTTAGCCTTGAGCGTCTCTCCATCCCCTTTGCCCGAGAATGAATAGTTTTTGGGGACGTAAACCAATGAACTCATTGATGATCCAACCTCGATTTTCCCCTTTAGTTTCCCCGACCCCCGGGGCATCCTTTTAAACTTTTGCCCCTTGCCCGTAGTGGAGGGCCAGGTGTCATTAGCAAAGGGGGGCAAAGTCTGGGGTTATGCTCCCTAACGGGCATGTAAAAGGGGGGGGAAAGTTTGTATCAGTGTATTGAAGTTTTAACAAACCTTTGGGGAAAGGGCGGGATCATAACCTGGTAATGCAGCCTTTAAAACCCCCCCTTTTCGAGTTTTCCCAAAAATGGCGAACCCCGCATAGATAGCATATCAAAGTAAATCTCTTGCGCTCCATCTCGATGATGACTAGGTTTTCTACACTATCGGGGGTTTTTTTAAATTTTTGGGCTGGCAGGGAGGTCCCCCTCCAAATTTCCCTCCCACCTTGGGGGAAAATTTTTTCGACGGTAAGCCCCTTGTTAGATATGAGGCGACCGAATGGGGCATTTTTTCATCATTTGGGAAAACATTTTTCAAATTATTGCTCGTTTTAAACCTCATTTCCGCGTTCAACCTGATATACGGACCATCCACCGCTTCTTAAATTTTTAGAACACGGGAACCCGGGCAGTTAAACCCCCTTCGAAAAAATAGCTTTAGATGAAAGGAGTGAATGACGAAACCCCTTTTAAAACACTAAAGTTTTAACATTTTTCTAAAGTTTCCCAAAGGGGTTTTGGAACCCTTTCTCAGGACAGAACGGCAAGTCAGAAGGGGCGGCGGGCACTTTTCGCGGATATTTTTAAACTACCTGCAAGATATTGCCCCCTTTTCCCCCGTCCCCCCTACTTTTTGCACGTCCAAACGAGCAATTTTTTTTCATCTTCGAGCCACCTTTAAACCCCCATAGGGAAGTTGGACACATACTAAAAAGAATAGATCCATTCACTTTTAAAAACAAAGTAGACTCCGGCTTGGAAGGTTTAAACGCCCCATATTCGATAAACGCTAAAAGCGGACGATTACCACAAAAAATACCCTTTCCCCCGGGTAGCTCCCTCAATGAATTTAGGGGCCACATCATCGATTAATTGAGCCGGGACCCGGGTTTTTTTCCTTTGACCTGGTACGCTAACCCGGGGGCTGTAAGGGCCATCCGGGGTCAAAAATAAAGGCTTTTTTTCAGAGATCACGAAAGTTCTCAAAGACGGGTTTCCATAAAGTTAGTCCGGGGGGACAGTAGAGGGTTTGAATAGTCCCAAAGAATTTTTAATTCGAATATTTTCCCCAACCCCCAGGCGGATCAAGTCTTCCTGAGAAATAAGGCTATCCTGAGCGCGTTGTAAAATTTATCTTTCTCGGTTTTAAAAAAGCTCGTCCCCCGTCGAAGGGAAACAATATAATCAAGGGGAACCTCCTTTTCGGTTTTCAATTTTAACGTTCATCCTCGGGGGGGGGGCTTAAGGGTGAAATTTAAAATTGCTCCCCGGGGTTTGAGGGAAAACCATTTCTCTAGGGAAGTAAATTTGAAAACGAAACTATCTATAATTTTAATTTTAATCCCTCAAACCCGGCCCCCCTATATTTCATGATTACTTTTAATCTTCCCATTGGGTCTCCAATAAATCTGACTTTCCCGGGTTTTCGAGAACGCTCCCCCCCCTGAACGGATCAGTTTTTCTTCTTCAACAGTGATTCAGAAGGAAAAAAATTTTCGTAGCAAACGGCCCTTATGGATTACTACCTTTAGGGGACTCGGGGTTTTTTTAATTAAATTACCCCCGTGACTACTCCCACATTTAAATCCATTTAATGACAAAGACCAAAAACCCAAAATCCCCATTCTTTTAGGGCTTCCGCTAAACAAGAGAGGCTGTATATACGTCTCTTTTAAAAATTAAACTTTTATTGGGGGGAAAATATAAAAATAAACCCTTTCACGCTTCGCCTATCTACGAGCCCTTTAACAAATTGGTCGTACAATCTTTTCCCGTGAAGTTTAAAGGAAATCTGAGAGACCCATGTCAAAATTTTTTTTAAAAAACATTCCCCACAGAATAACACTTTACGCTGAACATTTTCGGTAAAAAAAATTTGGGTCGGGATCAATCGTCTCTATAGGGCCCCCAATAAGCTCTCCAGGCCGAAAATACGATAAACCTTTTTTCTCCTGCTGCTTATACTGAGTGAACGTGGTTTTTACCTCCCCTTGAGAATTATTCCTTCCCCGGGGCAAAAATTTTTTACACGCCTTTTTATGTTTTGGATTTTTTTTTTCAGTCAAAAAAGCGACAGGCATCTTTTAAAAAAGTATCACTTTTCCCGTTAGATTGGGAGTTTGGGGGGTTTTTTAAAACCGGACAGATTTTTAATCCACCCTGAAATGATAATTTCTGTCCCGGCACTCTTATCATAATAAATTACATTCTACCGCTCTTTAGCACTAAAAGTACGGAACAATTACTATTTTTTTAGGGGTTCACTTGTCAATAAAAAATCACCCCCCCATGCTTTCAGTGTACCCATTTACAGATATATCTTTAAAGCTTTTAAAAAAGCGCCAAAAATATCTCTTTTGGGAAAAAGGAGAGGGATCCCTCTAGTTTCAAACTCCCCAAAATTAGGGTAAGGGGAAAAACTTGACTCCCCCCGTCGCCAAAATACGATAAAAAGAAAACGGGGAAAAATGACCTTCTTCACAGGGCACATTATCAAGGGCTTCCCCCGGGGTATATTTCGGGGATTTAAAAACCCGAGCCCCGATCGTGAAAACCGTTTTTTTAGAGAGATTTTTTCTCCCTAAAAAGGACCGTCAACATCCAACCCACCCTCTAGAAACAAAACCTCAATTTGGAAAGGGGGGAAAAAAACTACTTTTTTCTCATAAAACTCCCCCAAAGGGTTGTATGCAAATATCCCGGGCAAAGTGGATGAAATACCCTTCTCAATTCTCCCTGGTAGAGGGCTAAACCGCAATGAACTGCAATTTTACCTTTTTTCGAGTCATTTGAAATTTGTTTCCTACCGTCTTTACGAATACCTCCGCCCGCGAAAAAACGAAGGGGGCCCCTTGTAAGGAAAAATTTATTATTGATAGAAAAAGGGTTTTTATACGGGGGTGTACGCCTGCTCAAAAGTTTCAATGAGAACCTAACGGTTCCAGGGAAAAAATAAACTGGGAAAAACCCCTACCTAAGTCAGGACTGATCAAAAGGGGTCCGGATCTCCAACTATATCCTCATGTCCGAGGGCAAAAAAATCGAAAGGGCTTAAATCAAACCCCCGGTGTATGCTCAATATATGCCCTTTTAACGGGGTTGTGATATCACTTTAGATAATTAAAAAAAGTTGCCATTTTTGGTTTAAATTTACGAAGTATACACTTTTTTTCCATTTATTTGTCGAGATATAAAGTGGGGGAAGAAAAGCCGCCTTTACCGGAGGGGCTGTCATGTTTTTACTCATCTCCCTTTTTACCTCCTCTCTTAGGTACAGCCCCCCGTGGGGTCGGAGGCTGTAAACAAAAAAAAGGAACACTTTTAAAGAGTAATCCCCAAAGGGGGGTCAAGGGTTTGACTTCGCCCAGATGGGTTTTAAAACCCAAAGGGGTTTTTTTAGTCCCCTCTAACCACGCAAATTTTTACAAAATTTCCTCTAAAAAAAATTTTTAATTTAAAAAGAACGGTAGTAATGGAAAAATTGGGGAAGAAACTTTTAGTTTACGAAATACAGAAAGGTTTAAAAGTTTTTTTTTGGGAAGGTTGCCCCCGTCCCTTTCCCTTAAAAAAAAAAGAAAAAACGGGGAAAAAAAATGTGTTTAAAAAAACCCTCTCCCCTTTTTTTAAAAAGGTGGAAAATGTTTGTTAAAAATCATTTCAAAAAAGACTCAAGGAGGGGTTTTTTTTTAAAAAAAATTCAATTCGGTTTTCGGATATGTTTAAGGGTTTTCCCGGGGGGAAAAAATTTTTTAAAATTCAATTTTAACCCAAAAAAAAATTTTATTTTTAAAATAAATTTTAAACCAAATTTCCCCAAAATTTTAAATTTAGTTTAATGTAAAAATTCCCTTTTTTTTTTTAAAAAAATATTATTAATTTTAAACCAAACCCAGGGTTAAAAAGGTTTACCCCTTTTTTTTAAATGTAATTAAGGGGTTTGTTTGAACCCCCCTTTTTTAAAAAGGTTAAAATTTAAAAAAAATTATTTTTTTTGGTTTAAATTTTAAACACCTAATTAAAAAATTTTTAACTTTTTTGTATTGGGAATTTAAAGGTCATATTTTTTTATTTTTTTTTTAAAAAAAAATTTTTGCTTTATTAAATACGGTTTATTTTTAAAACTAACAAAAAATCACCTTTTTTAAATAAAACTTGAGCAATTGAGTAAATTTAATATTACTCCAATTTATTAATTAACCCTAAAAAATCATCGAAAATTTAAATTTTTTAATTTTTTTTTGGTTTTGATTTGGCCTATTGCAAATTTAAGTTGAATAATAACTTATATTTTTTTTCACTTTAAAAAATAATCTTAACAAAATTTTTTAATTATTAAATTAACCCCAATTTTTTAAAAATTTAAACCCGTCCCGATTAAAAGTTTAAAAAGGGGTTTTAAGGGGGATAAAAATTTTTAAGAAAAAGGGAAAAATGTAAAAGGTGGACTGGATAGAACAACTCAAGATAAGCTAGGGGTAATGTTTTGGGGACTGGATAGAAACCAAAAGATAGGATAGGGTGAAAATATACTTTTAAAAAAACTAATTTTAAAAGGTTTTTGGGAAAAAGGTTTAATTTTTAGGGGACTTAATAAAAAAATTTTCAAAAAAATTTGATTTTTAAAAAAACATTCAATTTAACCTAAAACCCAATTAAATGTTTTTTTGATTTTGATTAAGGGGGTTTTCCCAACACACAACCCCCTCACACACAAACACACAAAAAACAAAAACACCTTTTAACCAAAAAACTTTTAACAAAAACTTACCAAAAAACCCTACACACAAAACCCCAAAACACCCCCAACAACATACACACACACTTTTTAACACATACACACATCAAAAACACACACACTTTACAAAAAACAAAACACACATACACAAAACCAAAACAAACAAAAAACCCAACAATACAAAACAACACACATACAAAACCAACACAACATTTACCCAAAGTTCGGGAGGGGCCCTTTTGGTGGGGGTAGAGAGACCTTTGTAAACAATAAGATCCGCTTTCGAGATACTTTTGCCAAAGCCAAAATTTTTAAATTAATTTTTGGCGTCGAGCACTTTTAAATATAAGACGACCGAATCGAGTTTTAAAAACCCCATTTTATTAAAAGAAATACGGTACGGGGTGACCTATCTCCAAGTGGGGAAATTTTAAACGGGGAAATATTTCATTACTTCCCCCCCTCCGCAAAAATGCCCCCAAAAAAATTCTGATCCCATGGCTAATAACTCCCGGGTTTAATGATTCAAAAAAAAAAGGCGCCCACCCCTATTTATGGGCTCCAAGCCACCCTTCTCCCCCCCCTCCACAAAGTAAAAGGGATCAGACCCCAAGTAAAAACTACTCAACACAAAGTACATGATTCTAAGCATGTCACATAGAAAGAAATTTATGTTCTAAAATGAATCAAAATAAAATACCTTGACTGTTATGAAATAAAAGGCTCTTTCAAGTCACGGGGAAAAACCCTGTGCACCCCAGTCACTACGTCAAGCCTGCCTTCACACCCTTTTCCCTGTGAGCACCGTACAAACCCTACCCATAGGGTCTATACGCATTCACATGAAAAGGGAAAAAAACAGCCCGAAAACCCTACGAGAGAAAATTCCTTCGAAGGTACGGCTCCAACACCGCCCAAAAAACCTGCCCAAAACCCCCGCAACCCAAGTCAAGCCTGCCTGGGTTTTTTTTGTGAACACCTAAATAATAGGGTTGAAACCCAAACCCATGAAAGGGAAAAAAAAAAAATCGGAACAACCCCCAAAGGGGTGTCCCCAAAACCCCAAAAAACCCCCGGACCTCTAAACAAAAACCTGTTCCATTAGGTTGTTTCCTGGATCTACAAAATATAAATAAAAGGAAATTTAACCCGGGACCTCTAGACGTACCGGGTTTCCCAAATTTTTTTTCCTGTTTTAACAAAAAAAATAAATAGGATTAACCTGGGGCCTTGGGGGGTAGCCGTTCCATTAGGGGTTTTTTTCCCGTGATCTACACTTTTTGATAAAATGGAGGATTAACCCACCTAGGGTCGTAGCCTGTTCCATTAGGTTGTTTTCCCGGGATCACACTTTAAAATAGAGAATTAACCGGGAAAATTGGGTCGTAGCCTTTTCCCTTTGGTTGTTTCCGGGGATCTACACATAAAAAGTAAAATCGAGGATTAACCGGGACCTTTGGGGTCTGTACCCCTTTTTCCCTTTGGGGTTTCCTGTGACTAATAAAAATATGAGGATTAACCCCCGGGGGGCCCAGGGGGGTTGCCTGTTCCCTTTGGGGTTTTTTCCCCGTGATCTACCTTATAATGTAAAGTGCTGAGGGCCCCTGGGGGGTAGGAAAAAAAATTTTTTTGTAGCCTGTTTTCCTTTGTTTTTCCTGGGGTCTACACTATAGTAGGGACAGGGCCGAGGTTTTTCCCCCCGGGCCCTAGATTACCGGCCATTAGGGGTTTTTTTCCCGTGATCTTTACTATAAAAAATTTGGATTAACCCGGGGGTCAACGTACCGTTCCTTAGGGGTTCCTGTGGGTCTACCTATAAATATAATAAGAGGGTTAACCCGGGGGTAAAATGTACCTTCCAAGGGTTTTTTTTAAAAAATTGGGAAATTTAACCCGGGGGAAATTTGATCTACCGACCAAAAAAAAAACCCCCCCCCTCAATCTTTCATCATCCCCCCCCCCCATCCCCGTTTGTG